>JANUYF010000007.1:25279225-25454225 GCA_026167975.1 Phrynosoma blainvillii | reverse complement strand
TTGTGGGAATGATGCACAGAGCTGGGGAGTGTGCAAAGGCAGAGGGCACACAGAGGGAGCACTGGGAATGGCACATGGGAACGGGTAGCAAATGGGGGAGTACATGGACAGCATGGGGGGAATGGCCCAACTGGATGTTACTCCTCTTCTTAAGTGTCACCAGGTATGGGCCACACCATCACACACCCCCAGTGATGCCACTGGTGGAAGGATGTTTTATTTGGTCTGTGCAGACACAGTCTAGGAAGGGAGTTGCAAAGTCTAGGAAGAGCCACCAAGAAGACCTTCTCCTGTATGCACACTAGATGTACTTGTGATGATGGTGGGACAGAAAGAAAGGACTCCCAATAAGATCTCAAAACACAGCTGTCTCACATGGGGGAATCCAGTTCTAGCCACACAGATCACAAATTGGACAAAATTGTTTGTTTTGTTTGTTAAAAAAATTTCAATTGTTGCAAATTTCTTCCCTATAAAGGTTAATAACTAACAAGGACACAAAAGAGAGAGAGAGAGAGAGAGAGGTGCAGTAGAAATATTCTTGTAGTGCAGAAACCTCAACCTCTGTAGAATTTGGACATTATTTAAACCATGGAAGGATGTTTCCAACTAAGGATGTAAATCCTTTATTATTTTATCTTTGCAACTCAAGGGAAAGTAATTATAGCTGGTTTTTTTCCAGCTGTGGGAGAAAACAAACATTCCTGTACAGTATTCTCCCTGTATTCAAATCTCCTGAAGTGTTGCAGAGAAATTATTCTGTGCCAAAAAAGTAAGAATTTGTTCAAACCCTTGTTTTCTGTGCAGAAAACAATTTTTGTGTGCCAAAAAGTGTGTTTTTCTTCATGGAATCCATCCATAACTCTTTGAGATGTTTAAATACTAGGAGAAAACTGCAAAATTCTTACTAGTCTATTATTCGTAATGGGGTTTCCTGATGGCTGGGGAACAAATGATTTTTTCAACCTGGGAACAAATAATTACGAATATTCTTTCCATCTCTACTTTCATCCCCCTAACTGTGTGCATGTTTACTCCAGTTCAGTCCTTCTGACCTCTGCATAAGTCTTTCTCCAATTGCATCCTGTACTTCTAGGGATCCACATGCTAGTGGTACTTGTTCCCTCTTCCTCCCTCCTCTTGAAACAGTATGCTGATCTGATGTTTTCAGCAGGCTGTAACTGAAACAGCTTGTATACTTCCTCATCGCTCTCATTAACAATGGTTTCCTCAATGGGCATAATGATTGAGATTACAGCCATGGCCAAAATTCTCTGGCACACAGCAAATGCTGTTGGAACGAAAGCATGAAACCATTACAAGGGCGCAAAACAGCTGTAGGAATAATATAGCAGGAGATCAGTGAATGAGCTTGGAGTGCTTTGATGGATAAAAACAGAACAAGATGTTAGGTGAAGGTGTGTGCGCTTGGTCTGCTGTTGAGTACAATGAACACCAAAATGTGACAAGGCTGAATGTACACTTAAATATGTGAGATATTGATTATTTTTGAAACCAAGCCCAGGTTCTATCACTGGCTGTCTACGTTCCCCCACAAACACACACACAGACACCTTTTAGTCACTATGCTATTTTAGTAACTGCCAGAAATCTAACCAGGTAGCATGTTGGCCAGATGCCATCAGCAAAGAAAGGACTATACCACCAAGGTTATAGCACAGGGGTGACCATTTATTTGACCCTCTTGCACTACAGACAGTGCTGGGATGATTTAGGAAGCTAAGCAGGTTCCAGTGTGGTCCATACTTGAATGGAGACCAAAAAGCAAATTTATTCTCAAAGGAAACAAGTTTGTTTTTTTTGGCAGTTTTCTTTCTCCTACAAAAAAAGTTTTTGAAAAATGCTCAGTTTTCAAAACCTATTTACAATTCAGGACTTATTCTGCAAAAATTTCTCATATAGTTGATTTTTCTGTGCAAAAAAACAGACCTTCTCTGCAGACAATAATACTTTTATGCAGAAATATTTCCTGCCCAGTAAATTCTGCTTTCTTTGCAAATGCAATTTTTGTACACAATAAGTCACCAGTCTAAGAATGTTCTGGATAGGAAAAAAACTTTTTCTGTGCAGAAAATGATGTCTCCAGTACATAAAATACTGTTTTCTGCAGAAAACAACCATGTGCAAATTTTGGCCAGAATAAGTCCCAAACTTGAAAATGTGGGAATTTGGTGTTATTTCTGCACTGACAGGTGCAGTCAGAGTTTACGCTGTACCTAGGCACCTGAGTAGGCACAGGGAAATCTAGCTTGGAGATTTACTAGGGGAGATGGGGGTGGAAAAGAGTGTTTTACCCTCCAGTATTTGCAGTCTGAGGCAACTGCTTCATGGTCAGGCCAATCCTGTTTATGGCACAGGCTCTGTCCAAATTAGAACTGGCTGTTACAATATATGCTAAGCATAACACACATTTATTCATCATCAAAGTGATTTCCATCAGGAGAGAAGAAAAAAACACAGCGAGAAAGAAACCCTCAGTTCCACGGTGCTTAAAACCATAAGAGCTATGCTAACTAGTTCAATTTATCAGGCACGTTTAGCTCAGGTATTCCTCCGGTTGCCAATAGACTCTAATATGCATTGAGAAAAAGAAAAAAAGAAAAATATTCAGCAAACAGAGTGGTTTCCATGGTGACCACAGGTGGCTTTGAATTTTATGCACCCTCAATGAGCTCACACGTTTATGGCTGAATAAATAAAAGGTCATATGTACTTGATGCCATGGGTAAGCAAATGATATATAAAGGTTATTTGGGTCTGTGATTCCTTTATTTATTTGCTCTGCCTGGAAGCTCCATAGGCCATATTAAGTGCAAGACTTAAGGATAGACTTAAATCATTTTTCATTATACATTTCTCCTAATAACAAGTACAGCCAATGACAAGTGCAGCTCATCATCACAAAAATTAACTTATGAAATTTTCCTGATAAGATGTAGTGTCACAGAATGTAAGTGAGTCAGTGTGGTGTAGACGTTTGAGTGTTGGACTATGACACTGGGAGACCAGAGTTCAAATCACCACTTGTCCATGGAAACCCACTGGGTGGCTTTAGGCAAGTCACACACTCTCAGCCACAGTGAAAGGCAAGGTCCAATCCCTCTGATCAAATACATAAAAGCCAAGAAGATCCCTATGATAAGTTTGCTTTAGGGTTGACATAAGTCAGAAATGACTTGAAGACACAACAACAAACTACAACAACATAGAATATATGTTGTAGTGTAGGAGATCCCAGATTCAAATTTTGGCATCTTCCATTGGGGTTGGGAATGACTGCTGTTCATCTAGTTCAGTATTCTCAGCAATGATCGGTGGAAGCTCTCAAGGTTTACAGAGAGTTTTCCCCCATGAGTGTTGAGAATGCTGAGCTAGATGGACCAATTAGGATGTTTAAACCAGCCTTTTAAAGGTGTATAAGGAGCAGTGACAACTGGTGGCTCCCATATCAGTGGGACATTGAATCCATGTCAGCCTCCAATCCAGGCTCCAAAAGATTTCTCCAAGGTGCTGAAGTGAAGTCTTAAATAAAGTCAACAGTTTGGATAGCTTATTTAAATCTAGGGAAAACCTGGAATAGATTTACCATCCTACTGATATGGGAGCCACCAGCCATAGCATCACAAATGCTATGGAATCCTAGGAATTGTAGTTTGTTGTGGCACCAGAGCTCTCTGACAAAAAAGACTAAATGTCTCACAAAACCACAGTTCCAAGAATTTCATAGTATTGAGCCATGGCAGTTAAAGTGGTCTCAACCTAGATTATTTCTGCAGTGTGGATGCTACCTGAGAGAGTTTCCATGGAGGACTGGTGAGTTTCCATGGAGGACTGGGGATTTGAACTCTGGAATCCTAGTCCAACTACTGCACCATGCTGGCTCAATCATTCATAAATATAAAGATGGAGTGTATATGTGTGTGTACTTACATCTGTAAATTCAATGTGACACGGCTGGTAGCATCAGGATATTCAACATGATAGAAGGGAAGGAAGTATTGCATGGTCTCCTCCCCCTCACCCCCCTTCCCAAAATATAGTCAAAATATAGACTGGAACCTGTAGTTGATTCACCATCTCGTTACCATGGAGGGTACCACCTACATCTTTCCAATGCCACACAACCCATCCCACACCACCTAAGTAGAATGCTGCCCTTATTATCCTATTACCAAATCTGAGCAAGATCCAACTCACAGACTTGTTTACTTCCATAAATGGAACACGAGGGTGGTGGCATCTTGTCTTATGTCTCAGGTTGATCCTGGAAGAATGAGACCTGAGACCTTGTGCAAACATCTCTGGTTGGAGATGATAACATATGACAAGAACATAAGATACTTCCTGACACTGACTCATTCATTTGAATATAGAAATGTAATATATATGAAAACCAGTGTGGTGTAGTGGTTTGAGTACTGGACTACAACTCTGGAAACTAGGGTTTGAATCCCCTGGGCAAGTCACTCTGTCAGCCTTAGAGGATAGAAATAGCAACTCCCCCACCACCACACACTCCAAGGAAACTTGCCAAGAAAACCCTGTGATAGGTTCACCTCGGCGTTGCCATAAACTGGAAATAACTTGAAGGCACACAACAACAACAAATATATATATATATATATATATATATATATATATATATATATATGCATTTGGCAATTAGCAGACTGATGACAAAGGAGCCTTTAACATACAGATGCTTTACATGTTTTAATTTTTTGATTCAATGGCATTCTAATGTTATAATCCCTGCAATTGTGTTTTAATCTGTGCCTATTTTTAATCTAGTTTTGATCTAGATGTAAAACAACTTGAGTCCCAGTTTTCTCTCTCTCCCCCATTCCTCTTGTGTGTTGTGTGTAGCTAAATGTAGACAACATTATAAGTTAATACACAGGAAAATATTGCCAGATATTTATTCAGCCACTCAATAAGCTAATCAAGTATTGTGCTGTCACTCATTATCTTGTTAGAAGGCCAATTTCAAAGAAAAAAACATGCAACCAAGATTAATCATCACGTAAGTACCCAACCTGTTATATGTATGCATAACTGGCATGGGAAATGATAGCCTTATGATATGCTTGAAAGGAACAGCAGGATTGGATCATACCACAGAAATTCCTCTCCCCATCTCTCCCACTTTCCAAACTCCTTCTCACCACCAAAACTGATCTTGAATTAAAACCATGTTTATGCTAAGATTTAACCCTGAGAATTGGATTAGTTGGTGGCATCCATGTCAGGTGTGAAGTGAATCCACCCTGGGTTTTAAAAGAGCTATCCTTGAAATAGATTCAACCCCCTGTATTGTTCCTTTAAATACTGCAATAAAACACAGAGCAAATTCACCACCCCCTGACATGGAATCCGCCACCTGCCCCTGTTGAAAATGAAATCTAAAGTCCACTCATCTTGCCTTCCAACTGTAAGGATTAACTGTTTACTTTAGCTGTCAAAGCAGGGCACCACGAGAGGCAATTGCAGAGAATTTTTCAAAGCCATTCCATTATCCACCGTTCAGGTCAAGCCAGCTACCACTTCTGAGTAATTTATAAAGTGCTATGCTCAGAGGTATTGCACAATCTCATTATCATTAGGAGGTGGGTTTCCCCCCTCCCTTCTTCCTTTTTTGCATATTTAACGACAGTTTTTAATTAGATGGTATTTTATTATTCATGCACATAATTTGACTCCAAGTATAGTACTTTCACTTGTAAGAGGAAATTCATTTGAATTTTGGAGTTTTAATCTTGGTGGGTGCTTTTGGCTGACGAAAAAAAAAGAAAAAAGAAAGAAAGAAAAAGGGGAAAATGAAATGGTGCACGAGCCTGGAGTCGGTAATGGCTTTCTTTTAATTTAGCTAATAGCTATCATGTTATGTACCTTTATAAATTTGTTAAATTCATAGCGCTGGGAGTTGTCTCTCAATGCGGTAACAGTAAGTAGTTTGCTGTGTTTGGCTTTCACATCCAAACTGTTTGCTCAGACTCCTTGATGTATTATTAAAATTGGTAATGGACTCCGGGGACGTCATCTCGTTATATGCCTTCATTTGCAGAATAAACCATGCGTTGTTTTCATCTTTACTCATGATTGTTAATGGCATTGGTGATGAGAGGGGTGAGTGTTTTTCTTTCTCTCCCTCCCCTTCGTCTTCCACTGCCTTTATCAGCTGCGCTTTATTATGCAGGCAAAATAGCCAGGCTGCTGATTTTGTTTAAGGTTTTCAATTAGTCATTTGACTGAACACATCTGTTACTGGCAAAGTTCCAGGCCTGGACTGCAGCTATTACTGGTTTACATCTGCTGAACCCTGGCCATAAACTGTGAAGAGGAATAAACCTGAAATTGGCCTTTTAGATATGGTTGAAAAGATGTAATGTTGCAACGTTCAGCTGCGGTGTCAGGAAAGGTATGAACTTTTTTTTGGGGGGGTGGAATATAACAGGGGGGAAAAACACTTTTTCCGTGCCAGCTCCAAGCTCAATCTCCTACATGACACTCCAGTTCATCCCAATAAAATCTGTTTATGCCATTCATTTTGGGCTTTGTTGTTATTAATATCCTGCTATTGTGTAATCTTCTCCCTCTCTCCCCACAATCCACCATGGCTTAATCAAGCCAGCATTAAGCAGATAAGACCATATTATATTTCTAAGGGTCTACCTCCTGCTTAATTACCATATTCCCAAACAGAACACACAGCAATTTAAACTGAAAACATATATATATTCTCCAGATAATTTTGGATTAGTTTGAAAATATTTGTAATATAGATGAGCTGAAGCGAGGCTCTTGGAAAAACGATGCAAAAGCATCAGTGACTATGAGCTGCAAGATTTCATCAGGAAATGGTTTTGTATTTTCCACCTGTGTGCATGCTTCGCCACAATTAGGGAGGCGGACCACATTTGTTTGCTTTGTGTTTCAATGCAAGCCAACTGCATTCACACTTTCCAAAATGATATGCAAATTGGAACACTGTTTTCCTTTCCTTTTTGAAGTTCTCCCAACATTGCAAGGTAGCGGTCTGGTCTAGGAATGTGTGCATTAGAGAAAATGGCATACAAAAAATTGGCAAATTAATTACAAAGGGGGGCAGATTAGGGGGATGTATTTGCAAAAATACACACATTAGGGAAAACTGTGTGCATAACAAAAATGCACATAGATTTCATCTGCACTTTTTTTTTTTTTTTTTTAAAGCCTAAACTGATACAGGAAGAGAATGAAACAAAACAGTGTTTGGAAAATACGCAGGAGTGGGGATGGGAGCAAAATGAGGACATTGCTCCCCCCTCCAAAAAAAATCTGGAAACAGTGAAATTTTCTTTAATTTGAAATTTCTAGCATTATAGTAACTTAAAATTTCAATGGAACAATTAGATGGAGCAGTTTAGGCATCCAAAGAAAAAAGCTAGACAAAATGACTAAGAGAATGTGGACACAGAAAATATAAGGGTTCTAGGTTTAAAAGATTTTCGATGTGTCACTCTCTTTGACGCTAGAAATGTGGAGACAGAAGGAAACTTTTAATTGTGGAAGCAGAATTACTATGGGGAGGGAGCTCTCATGTTGCCTCCTCCTTAGTTAAAACCCTAAAATATTCAAACTTAGAAGAAAGTGCAAAATATTATTCCATTCTAAACCACACTGCTCTTTACTGTATGGAGCAGCTACCAAAGCCTATGTTCTAGGAGAGAACCTGAGGACATTTCTTGAGATTCCTGACCAGCCATTGTTGCTACTCTTTCTTCTTCTTGTACTCTTCCTTCTTCTGGTAATTAGCTCTGTCTATGGGAGAAGACAATGGGGAATGAAAAGAAGATGGAGAAAGAGAAAGAGATTGAGAACAATGAAACTATGGTGTTATGGGGTTGATGTGTTTTCCTCAGGCAAGGTAGCACTCCCTTCCTCCCCCCCCCCAAAAAAAAAAATCAATGTTGGACCCTCCCCTTTGGTCTAGAGCAGGGGTGGTAATACTAGACTTCCCAAATGTCATTGAACAGCAACTTCCAGCAGTGCTAGCAAACGTAGAGAGTAGTCAGGAATGCTGGGAAGTGCAGTGCAACAACATCTAGAGGAGCACATGAATACCAGCCCTGGTTTAAAGAATGATACTCCAGAGAAATTATGCCCAGTTGGCTTGTCAAATCTTTATGTTAGACTTCAACAAAAAGGTGCCCTCTGAATATGTTTGTCAACTCCCATCATGCCCAACCAATATGTAGTCCAAGATATTGAGAAGGTGCCAAGTTCAGGAAAAACACAATCCTATATAATCCATGGATAAACACACAAGGTCTTTGCAATCACTAGATAGATGAAATCTAATGTTTTAATCATGGGGAAAGGGGGATTCTAACATGTAAATGTATGCATATTTCACTGCGTATGAAATGTGCATTTCCTTGTTGCAGAATTGACTTGCTCTCAGGGCTGTTGATCATAACTGCAGATACACAGGGAGAGCTTACACCAGTTTCCGTTCATGCTCAATAACATTTGCAGTCAAAGATTAGAGAAGAACAACAGTCAACGTCTTTTCCCCCTCACTCTTTTAGTTCTATTCTTACACTATATTGTGAATTAAAACCCATAACCTCCCTCCCACTTGCCCAAAGTTATTCCTGGACCCCCCTTTTTAAAAAAGTTATTGGATAGAGTTCTCTCTGATGTTCATAGCTAATAAGATGACAGAATGCCTGTGGTAAGCACAAAGCATTGCTCACCCTGAAGGAGTGCTGAGCAAGTCTTCCATAATTGTTAACACAAGTGTATTTACAAGCCTGGGAGACCAAAGGGGTTTGGCACCAAACCGATCCAGCCAGCTCCCATTGAAATTCATTTGGATTTACTTGTATGAAAACCTCAGCTGTAGATAGTTATTCTTATCTCAACAATCTTGCATCAGGCCTGTTGCTAGATTAAATGAATCATTCAGACTGCAAAAGGTTGCAAACTCCACTCCTGGTATAGAACTGAACTCTTGACTTGCAAGGAGGGAGGAAAGTTCTCATCCTCTGGAAGGCTACAGATTCTCACTTCAGTCATATATGGTGGTCCCCAGAGCAATGGTCAAATCATGTCTGCTCCTCACAGGAAACTGCCTTATACTGAATCTGTTCATTGGCCCATTTGCTCCAGTTCTGTCAGTTCTGATGAAAGAATCTTTCTTAACTCTATCCAGAGATCCCAAGAAGTCTGATCCTACTTAGTATCTAGATCAGATAACTTCAGATGTGCTCAGTCACCACCCAAGCAACCATAAGCTCTGTGTTGGACATTGCTCACCATTGAGGATCTATGTATATTCTAGATACAATTCAAATAATATCCATTAGCCAGTGTTTTTCTCCAAATGTTTTTTGAAGCTTAGCAAACCATGCTCACTGTCATCAACATCATCATCACTACTACTTCTCATCATCAAATGGTGGTCATGATAGTACAGAAGCTGAATAATGATCAGTGCAAACAGATGTGTAGATATTGGGGGGGGGGCAATAAGGATGTTGCCCCATACATAAGAAGAATAAGCTCATCCCATGAAATATTCCTTCAGTCCCCAAATTTCAAGCATTGAAGAGTGTGAGACACTGAAAATTATTCACACCTAGAACTCTTCTATTTGCTGTACTTGTATCCCTTTGGTTTGTTGCTATCGTTATGTGCCCTCAAGTCATTTCCGACTTATGGTAACCCTAATGTAAATTTGTTTAATTTGTATCTCATCTTTCTCCTTATACAAGATCGAAAATGGCTTTAAAAGTTAAGTTACAAAAGTTTAAAAAACAAGGTAGAGTTTTTTTTAAAAAAATTGATGAAGTTAAAAAACAATTACAGTTAGCCCTCCATATCCATGGGTTCTTCACCCACGGATTCAACCATCCATGACTTGAAAAAAATCCTGGATTCTATAGGACGGAGCCATGGCAGTTAAAGTGTTGTCACACTGCATTATCTCTACATTTAAATACACCCCTGGATGGATTAAAAATTTCAGTTTGGGGCTTATTCTGTGCAAAAAATGCACCTACAGACTGTGCACAGAAAATGGCAAGAAAATGTCTTCTTCTGTGCAACCTCACCACACACACACACAGCGTGTGTATACTAAATAAGTACTGAACTTTGATTATCCTTCAAAAACTGCCCTGTTTTCATGGACTTTCTCACAGTAGGGAGAAAAATAGTAAAAGCATTTGCTTTTGCCTATGAGAATGAAATTTACAAAGATTTACGTCCCTGCTCTTTTTGTTCAGAGAGCCTGAAAATTCTTGGTCCGATGCCAAGTAGCAGACTGAAAATCCCAACAACCCTTTGGAAAGTGTCTTAGGAAGGAAAACAAAGTGTTGTCATCTTCCGTGCCAATTCCTTCCATTATGGAGACCGAAGCAAATAATTTGCTTGGCTTTTTTCCCTCTGTAACAGCTCTGTCTTTGAGGACGGTTTTTCATATCTAATATTCTAATGGACCCACTGGCGATCTGGCCAGTTTCCTTCTGCTGGCCTGCTTCAATCAATTTTCATTATTAGCTTTGTATCTTCAGTTTGCCATTCCACATATTCCCACTTGGCAATCTAATTCCCCCTCTCTTTAATTTAGCAAGAGCTTATACACCTCTCTATTTCTTTTGTGCATTCTCTATTTTGCTCTCTGTGGGTCGTGTGACATTTCTTTCTTAATTTCCTTGGACTGAAATCTATACCCACTTCTCTGGGAGACTTTGAAGCTCACAGGAGTTACTTCTGAGTAAACATCTATGTGTGTGGATGTGCCCTCGAGTCGATGGTTAACTTATGGGGTGTTGTGTGTGTGTGTGTGTGTGCATGTTGTGTGCCTTCAAGTTGTTTCTGACTTAGGCATCCCTAAGGTGACCCTATCATAGAGTTTTCTTGGCATGATTTGTTCAGAGGTTTTGTCATAGCCTTTCCCTGAGGCTGAGAGCATGTGACTTGCCCAAGGCCACTCAGTGGGTTTCCATGGCTGAATGGGAATCAAACCTTGGTCTCCAGGGTCATAGTCTAACACTCAAACCACTACATCACACACCCCATGAATTTTCATAGGGTTTTCTTAGTCAGGGAATCGTCAGAGGTGGTTTTGACAGTTCCTTCCTCTGAATTATAGCCTACAGCACCTGATATTCATTGGCGGTCTCTCATCCAAGCACTAACCAGGGCTGTCCCTGTTTAGCTTCCAAGAGCAGACAGAAACTGGTGCCTTCAGAGTATTTAGGTCCATATATAGGATCATACTATTTCTTTAACATTCATTTTAGTAGTAATTATTATTGTAGTCACAGACCAAGAAATAGACTACAGAGGTTTAAAAGGAAGACAGCATAATTTCAACATAATTGTATTTCAAAAGCAAAGTGCAGAATGATGACAAATTATAAGCAACTAAGGTCTCTTCCAGATTGGGCTAAAGAAGTATGAGTGCTAATGCCTCACAAAACTACGAATCCCAGGATTCTATAGCAAGGAGCCATGGCAGTTAAAGTGGCACCAATCTGCATTAATTCTACAGAGTAGATGTATCCTCTCCAGACTGAACTATATTTATGAATGCATTCAGTAGATTGAGAGTGCATTCACAGTGTATAAAGAATACTGTTTGACACCACTTAAACTGCCTTGGCTCCACACTACAGAATCTTAGGATATGTAGTTTTGCGAGTCACCAGCACTCTTTGGCAGAGAAGGCTAAAGACTTTGCAAAACTACATACCCCAGGATTCCATAGGATGGAGCTACAGCACTGAAAGTGGTGTCAAACTGCATTCATTCTACAGTGTAGATATACCCTGTGCTCCATTTATGAAAATCTGTTTTTTTCATGTTTTTTGTTGTTTTTATAAGAACCTCACTGGAATTCTGATTCCATTTTGTAATGTGGGACTACCACTCTTCCACTTCCCAGCATGGATTTTCCACCCAAAATGGATGCATTTTGGCATCTTATGTATCTTTGCACATTTCCTCCAATGAGTCAAACACCTTTTTCTGAATTTTTCAAAAATATACGTGTTTAGTCATGCTCATTTTTTTTAAAATGCACATTTTGTGTTGTGGGCTTCTTTATCAGAACACAGCACAAACCTCAGAAAAGTATACATTTCTGAGGCAAGATGTGTTTCGTTCTATTGCCAATCTCAGCAGCCGTGAAGTAAATATTTTCATGAAGAAATGCAAACCCGACCAATTTATTTTACATTCCTGCTGTGTCCATGAAGACATCTCCATTTCCTGCAAAAATGATATCTGAGCATGGACATCCCACCATCCATGCCAAACTGCACTCAAATGAATGGAAATAATTATGTCATGCATAAATATCACACAAATACTTTGGAAATTCTCATATACAGTAAGAAACTCAAATGTTTTAGTATTTTAGAGCAGTATGGGCAGCTAGATCCCTCCATACATGTTGGACTGCAATTCCCAGTATCCCCAGAAAACACAATCAATGATCAACGATTATGGGTGCTCCAGTACAAAACATCTGGAGAACATCCAGTTGACTAATCTTGCTTTGGAGCTCATATTTGTAATAATGAAGAGGAGTTTGCCTCTTTCTTTCTTTCTTTCTTTCTTCTTTGGAAGCAAAACTTGGGCTTCTTCTGAATCCTCGAAAAACTATGCTGAAATCCCACTTCCCATAGTCACTCTGTGATTGGAGTAAATTGCTCAGCCTGGCTCCTTTCTCATGGGTTACATGTGAATGCTGGGTAATTTATTTTCCATCTCCCCTGTGTCACCCATGAAAATAATTAAATAGTTCAGTGAGGTTTAGCTCTATCTTGAGGTGACCTGATCAAATTCATTTCTGCCATATCTGCATCATAAAATAAATAGCTTATTGCAACATACATCCAGGGCGATAAGCAACTCGCACAACAATGAGTACCAAATATAGAAATTCAACCCATATTGGCTTTGTGTCAACCCATATTGTGGCTTTGTGAAACTAGACAATCATAGCTCAGTATAGGTCAACAATCAAGGTTATCTATATTCAATGCCTGATAACTAGAAAATTGCATAGAATCAGCTGCTCTGAGACTAAATTAAGATTTATCATGCACAGACAAAACAAATATAGTCATTTGAAACAAGTAGCATATTGTTTCATCTGTTTGTTGCTTTACTCTCTCCTTCAGTGTGTTGCATCTTTTGGGTGGGGGGGGGGGGAATCTATTCCAGTCTGACCTACCCAAAACATCTAAAATTGGAAATTATCTTGTTTAAGAATCTTTGGTGGAAAAGGAAGAAAGGAACAGAAAATGCTCTTTTACCCTCAATGGCAATAAATTATTCAGCTTAACAATGGATTGCACTTCCCTGTGATTCAGAGCTATTGTAAGTTCGCTTTAGGTTGGCAGAAACAGCCAGGGAGGTGAAGCAAGTTAAAGACCTGGCTGCTTTGGGCAAAGATGACCGTTTGTTTGCTAACTGCTTCTCCGGAACAATCTATCATTTTGGAAAACAAAGCCACCCTACATGACATATATTTATCTATTTCCTCTATCTGTGTTCCTTTTTCCATCAGTACAAGCCCAGGCACTGAAACTTCTCTCCCTGAGCAAGAACTTTTGATGCAGCTAATCTGTATCCCCGTCCTGGAAAAAGCAACATGGAGGATGTTTTCAGAACAACTTACTTTCAAGATGCTCCATAATTAGAAATAGGGGAGAGAAAAAACACCACTGTATTATCCCTGTATTATCTAGGCTGGCTTGAAGAGATGTAGCCATGTTAATGGGAGGCAGCAAAGACAAGAAACAGTCCCACGAGACCTTAAAGATTAACAAGTTTTCAGTCGTGTGTACGCTTTTATGGACTCCAGCCCACAACACCAGATGTGTTTGTTGTTGTTGTTGTTGTTGTATTTATTTATATTCCATCTTTCTTTCAATACAGGTACTCAAAGTGGCTAATTTAAAACAGTACAAGTTGCCATTTTATATGTGACACCATTTTACTATGCCATGGTATATTACTATGTAATTATTATTACATAGTATTATTATTATAATTACTATGTAATGGGGCCTGAGTATCCACAGATTTTTGTATCCACAGGGGGTCTTGGAACCAAACCCCAGGCTATCCACGGTATCTTTAGTACTCAGCTCCAAGAGTACATCTCAAATGAGTTGATTTGTTTTCTATCCACTTTCTTTACTGTCCAGCTCTCACATCCCTACATGTGAATTTATTCTTTAGTTAATGCTCTTGAATGAAAAAGGATTAACCATCTCTTTCCCTGAACCTCACTCGCAGATGTTTCCACTTCATTGGTCACATTGTCCAAGCTAACTGTTGTCTTCTGGGAGTTTGAGTCTCCAAAAGTAAGCTCTACCCCTTTGTATGGTTAAGCTGTTTCTTTATAGTGGTGGTCTAGAAGGAAATAATGGTTTTTATAAAGCAGGCTATGTTTTTGCAACATGTACATTTATCCACTGTTGCATGTGTATTTATCCACTGTGTAGGTTTCTGAGTTTCTTTAAAAGCCTGACAAACCTACTTGACTATGGGCAGGCTCAAGAAATATGTATGCAATGCCAAGGACAGTGTTGGTTCTGTCATACCAATTTCATGTTCTCTGGTGGAGGGAGTGAATATCCACTTGCCACATCTGGATCAATCCTAAAATCTGCTATTACACCTCAGGAAGGAAAAACACTGCCTCCTTGCAGAGTTTTAAATTTATATGTTAGGAAAAACTAGTTTTGAATGGTGTGTCCTAAAAACATTTCACAGTAACTGGAACTGAATAATCCTCATTTATTCACAGGTCTAGCAACAGGCAATGCCAAACAAATTGCAACCATTGTGACATAGCAGAGAATCAAGCTATACCAGTTCTTTAGATGACATGCGATTGCTCATCTGAAGGTCCAAAGTTCAAGTCTGAGTCCTTTTCCATTGGTACAGACATTACAATACAAGATGTGAGGGACATTTATTAGCAGCTAAGATCACCTCAAGTGGCTTGGGGGAAGAGAAAGAAATTTCATTCTTCAGAAAATGTTTTGTTATTATTATTACACAAGCAACACCTGTTGGAATTTCCTCTTTGACAAAACCATGAAGGGATCAGGAACCCTGTCTTTTATTACACCCAGCAACCCAAGTCCCAAAATATGATGATGAGTCTCTTAATACAACAAGCTCAGTATCAGAGGCCCAGAAGGCCTAAGCTCTGGTCTGGATCCTACTGTCCAGCTGGTCAGTCCTCATCCAACCCAGACAGTGAATGTCACAGGCCTTGATCAGGTTCCTATACAAATAGATAGCAGTCCTGATTCTGTAATGATGCTGAAAACTCTGAGCCATTGATCTGGCACCAACTCACCAATATCTTGAGGGGCTTGCAGTTTGATCCTTACTTTAGTCAGCTGTACTGAGTGGAAGGTTACTTATGTTGACACCTAAGAAACCAGTGAGAAGTATTACCAACATGCACCTTCCCATTGTCCATGACCTTTGTATCTAAGAAATCAAAAGTGAGAAACATAAGCCTCAAATGTTCTAATTTGGAAAGACAGTCCCAATTAATCCTCTGTTGTCCCACTTTTTCAGATGCCTTCAAAATGTTCCAGTTTTTCTCTCCTCCTCCCATTATCCTTCCTTTTTTTCAGCTTACTTAAGTTGCTTCAAGATGAATTCAAAATGCAACGGTAGTTTGTACTCAACTCAGCAGGAAGACAGGAGAGAAGGGAGCGTAACCTTTCCCTTCCCAGTGGGCTCAGGCAAAAGCAAACTGCCACCGTCTCTCCTAGTTTGTATGTTCTTCCTCATTAATAACCTTTGCCATTTTGACTACATTCTCATGTTACTTGATCAAATATGAACCAGTTTTCATCTGTGAAATGTTGGAGAGTATGGAAAAGGAATCCCAATTTTGGAGTCTGTGTCTCTCTGGAAGTTGAGTTTGGCATACTTTCCCATGAAGGAACAAAAAATACAACAACACCCATCACCACCTTCACCAACTGCAAATGAGATGGTGACACTACAGGGATAATTTCAGGTAGCCTTGAATTTGAAAAACAAAAACAAAACCTATCATGCAGAAAGTGGTATTTAAAAAGAAACTGAGATGGCTTGGCATGATTCAGATATGTTTAGCCATTTCCTTCTGTATATTACAGAAGGATGGTGAGATGGTTGCCATCTACAGATTCATATGAACACTTGTCAAGATGAAAATTAAGACTTAAAACAGGAAATAAAATAGCTGTGCTGCCCAAAATGGTTAGACAGACCTGTTTAGATAACCTAATTTAAATTAAAAAAAAAACAACAAAACACCACCACCACCAAAAACAGTTCATGTATCCAATCAATGAATTTTAATCCTATATCCGCTCACTTGGGTGTAAGTCCCATTGAGCTCAATGGGATTTTCTCCTCAACAGACAAAACTGGCAATTTACAGCCCCATTTAAAATAATCTTATTCATCCTCTGATTTGGTGTCTTTATTTGTTCATTACATTTGGATCCCAAATTTCCACCCCAAAAAAGGATACTAACGTGGTAGGATACAAGCAAAAATGAATTAAATGAGTCTGCTTTGGCATTCACAAGCATCACCCACTGGGCCATATATACTCTGCCTTAGACCTGCTGCTTAGATCATCTTCATAAGTGCGGATATCTGTCTATTAGTTAAGTGCATAAGGTAATTATAGCCCTGGGCCATAGCTATCCAAGGAAGGGAAGGACCCCAACTTGCCTCTTAGAGCTTGCCTGCACATGGTCACAGCCACATAGTTTAAGCGGGAGTGCACATCAATAAATTATCTTCATTGGAAACACATTTGCAAACAAAACGCTAATGGCATGAAATGCCAATTGTTCTCAAAGGCCTTCCTTGCAACAATTCATCGCAGCAAAACCTTAAACACTCGATAGCTCTCCTGCCTTTCTGACACAGCGTCTTCGTGTCAGCTCTCAGGACTGGTCCCAGGAGGATTGCAAAATGTATCGTGAAATAAAAACAGCTGGAAGGGAAACTTGTAGTACTAGGATAGGTGCCATATAGCAATTAGCAGGCAGAAGTTTTGATCTGGAAAATCACATTTGTTTTAATTGCTCCACTGTTGTGTTCATAAAGAATTTGGCTCGTTCAGCTCTTTTTCCTTATTAGATATACTATTTAGCAATGGAACAATGTAGACATTAGCGCCTTTGTTCCAGATTTTGCATTACTCTAAATGGAATGACAGAGAGATGTTCTACAAGGGAGGCTGCACATAAATATTTATTGTAGCCTTAAAAGATTGTCTTGTAATCCATCTTGATTGTGCAGCGCATCATTCACCCAGATATCACAGCTTGCTGAAACATAATGAGTGACAAGTCGTCCTACCTGAAATTCCCATAAAGCTACTTAAATTCTGGAATGTCTTGTTGATTTTGTTTTCTTTTGTTTTGTTTCCCAAATTGGCAAAGCGCAAAATGACATCTTATTAGTAATTGCCTCATCACTGGGGTGGGGTAATATAAGGCTTGTAATTTGGACAGGATTCAATGCACTGGCTTCTTTCCAATCTCATAGCGTTTCCCTGCACTGAAGAAATTTTCCTTGAAACTGATGTAGGGCCTTTGCAGACTGCCAGAAATAGTGCAAATTGAGTCCACTTTAACTGCCCTGACTCAATGCTAGGGAATCATGGGAACTGTAGTTTATTGTGGCACCAGAGCTCTCTGATGGAGAAGGCTTGATGTCTCAGAAAAAAATACAATCCCCATGATTCCTTAGCACTGAGCCAGGACAGTTAAAGTGGACTAAATTTGCACTATTTCTGGCCGTCTAGTTCCAAATGCACTGCACTAATTTAACCTATGCCCCCTTTCACACTATACAATTATAGCTCTGTGATCCCACTTTAATTTTCATGGCTGAATCCTATGGAATCCTATGATCCTGGATGAGAATTCTAAACAACTCTCCCTCAACTACAAATCCCATGATTTCACAGGTTGGAACCATAGGAGCTGAAGGGGAATCATAGCACTATAATTCTATAATGTGAGAGGATCTTATGAGAAGAGGTTATTCAGAAACGAGCTAGAACCAAGGTTTGCCATCACAAGAGATATGAAAATCTTTCTGTTTGGGAGTTTGTCACACAACACAATATAATGCTATCATGCCCCATAACATTTCACAGATGAAAAAGAGAACACATGTATCCAAGCAACATCTGAATGAGATCAAAATAGCAAATGCTAACAATGAGGAACACACATTCTAGGAGAAGCTGCAACAGTTTGCTTTTGCCTGAGCCTACTGAGAAGGACAAAACTCTGTCAATACTTTTCCTCACCCACCACTGAGTTCATTGAGTGCAAACTACTTTTTTATTTTTCACTCATTGAAGTACTCAGCGGATGAAGGGAGAAGTGGAAGAAAGAGAGCGAGAGAATTTGTTGTGGCTCCAGTGCTACAACATGCTACAGGTCCCAGGATTCCATAGGATGGAGACATGACAGTTAAAGCAGTATTAAACTGCATTAATTCTGCAATGTGACAGTAGCCAAAAATCTGTTTGTGGGCATTCCTCAAAGATGCTCATTTTTAGTTGTGCACATTTACTTGAGTATAATTTGAGAAAGAAAAGGAAAAGGAAGAATCTTGATATGCACCATTTCCTCCTGCTGCCAGGAAATTGAAAGTTGTGTGTGTGCCTTCCTACGCAGTCTCACAAATCATCAGTTGGCTAAATTTTTGTTGTTTTTTTAAAGTTAATGCAAATTTTACCTCCAGGACTTCCCAACACACCATCCTTTTCCCATAGATCAGCCCCACAGCTTTCTGGGCTAGTAATGGAGTTGGCAAGGATGCATTCAAGGCCTTCTGTGACCATATGGACATTAGTCAGAAACAAATGAGGATGTGAACACTGAAACTTGGCTATTCTTTCAGGACTCTTCCAAATGGCAGATCACTTCAGGCATACAAATCTTGGAGTATTAAGGATTTGCATGAGTTCTGGGAGAAGTTTCCAGTAAAGAGGTGCTAATTAAATTTCCATTTGCTAATTAGATTTCCAGTTGTGAGGTTACCTTTATTTGAGCCCTCCTTGTGAAAAAAATATTATTTCTCTGCCCTCATGAATCCCATGTGAAAATATAGAGACTTGATAAACCAGTTAAGACATATAGCACTTTCTCCACCTTACGCAAACCAAGGAAGTGTCAAGTTAGTGCTTCAGCTAAAACTAAATCTCACCCGTCAGCCCACTTTTTGACACACAGAGTTATTTAACACATAGATTTCTGTACTTTTTTTGTGAGGGTGAATTGGTTTCATGCAAGGTAGCAGCATAGCAATCAGCTGTTAAGCCAGCATTCAGGGAGGGTGCTTCTTAAATGGTTACTTTAGATGGATGCTTTTAACCTTCTTTCTCCCAAAAAAAAATTTCTTACATAGGGCTTGTCTACACCACCAAACTCACCCCAAAGCTGATGGTTGCTGTCTCCATACTGTACAACTACCTCTGAGGAGGATCCATGGTTTTTGGCCCTTAACCTATGTTGGATCATGTGCACATTGACATGGCATTGCACCAGATTTGGCCCAGTGTGTGTGGTTGCCATTGTGGTTGGTCCAGTCTAGACATGCCTATAGAGGCTACAATCAGAATACAAATTAGCTACATCGAAGTTGCTGGAAAGAAGTAATTAAAATTAAATGGTTATCCCCTTCTTAGTACTACTTTTCCATGGAGGTGGACTTGTGCTGATGGTAGGATTGCTGCTGATAGGGTCTCCCACATCATGCAGGCTTTTGCTGAGGAACCAAATATCATAAAATAACATCAGAATCATCCAGGTCATAGGATTTCTGATTTCTATGTATCAATGCAAAAGCAGGACCGTGAAGAAAAATGACAGGACAGAAATCAACTCCTTTGAAAAATGGTGCCGGAAGAGAGTTCTTTGGATACCATGGACTCCAAAAAAGACAAGGAATGAGCCTTACAGTAAATCAAGCCTGAACTCTCAGTATAAGCCAAGATGACTAAACTGAGGCTGTTGTATTTTGGAAATATCATGAGACAACACAACCTGTTGGGAAAGACAACAATGGTTGATAAAGCAGAAGGCAGTAAAAAAAGAGGAAGGCCATACTACAGGTGGATTGATTCAATCAAGGAAGCCACAGCCCCAGGTTTGCAAGATCTGAGCACTTAAAGTACAAGATAGCTTGAAATGAAACAATATGACAATGCAGTGCAAATGTGGACAGGTCAAGTGACATGGTCTGGAAACCATGTCCTATGAGGAGTGGTTTCGGGAGCTGGGTATGTATGGCCTAAGGGAGAGATGGTTGAGAGGTGACATGACAACCATGTTTAAATATTAGAAAGGATGTCACATTGGATGTCATATTAGATCTCATCCACAGGGTCACCATGAGTCAAAATTGACTCAAGGGCAGTTAATAACAACAATATATTGGATGAAGCAATGGGGCAATGGATTCAAACTACAGGAAAAGAGATTCCACCTAAAAATTAGACAGAACTTCCTGCCAGTAAGAGATGTTGGACAATGGAATACACTGCCTCAGGTCTCCTACTTTGGAGGTTTTTAAACAGAGGCTGGATGGCCATCTGTTGCAAGTGTTTTGATGGTGTCTTCCTGCATGGCAGAATGGGATTTGATTGGATATCCCTTGGAATTTCTTCCAACTTTGTGATTCTATGAAATTATGGGGAAACTGAAAATAAAATATGTGCCTATCAGCTGCTCTGATGAACATAGCACAAGCACCCTTTACTTACATATGAACTTCTGGTTGGCTACATGGTTGTGATACCAGACAGTACCTTAAACAATAAAGTGTCTTTGGCAACAAACCTCTTGGTTATCAGCTCGAAAACAAATTTTTGGAATGCTTTTATTTTTATTTATTTTTTATTGGTTCCTGGATGGAAAGCTTAGTGTGTGTGTGTGTGGGTTTCTTGTTCCAGCTGCCATTGCTCAACATAACTCCCCCATCCCAGCATTCAGTCCCATTTAACATAACACTAATTCTTTCTGTTGACTAAGGGTAGTGATGAAACTTTATCCCTTTACTTTTAAAACAGAGACAGCTGTTGGTAGCTGCTACACACAAGCAAAAAAGAACTCCTATCCAAAATATGCATGTTCAACAGTGCTTTTTGGATGTTCATCAGTTGATGAGACCACAAAAATTGGGAAAATCCACCAAAACATATTAATTATTTCAACTGGAACCTCTTGATTTTTCCACTTAAAATTTGGCTACCCTTTGGACATATCCTGAGAAAAGATTGCTCTTGGTTTAGGGCAGGGGGGGGGGGTTAATGTTGCTTCCTTGCTTTCTCAATTGTTGGCTGACTTCCTTTGCCACATGGTTTCAGGTTATTGTGTTAATGCTGTAATGAAGAAATGCAAATTGTCCATAATGAGGTTTCTTCAATTTTTTAAAAAGTGTAAGTTTACCTTCCTAAAAAGGGAAAGTTTATAAAGAAAATAAAAGAAAGAGTTTGGTTTGTTTCTTCCCATCCACTCCTCTCTTTTAAACGCATCTTAATTTCCAAATCAGTTCCAGCACTTTCTTAGATTTCTTAAATTAGTTTCAGTACTTTCATTTTGCTAGTATCTTGTTGCTGGTTTGCACAGGCATAAGGCCAACTTACATTTGCATATGTACTTTTTAAAAGCATTGTGGAGGTTGGTATTCCCTACCACCTTCCATGATGAACAAAGACCCTCCCAGACTTACTGCTAAAATGCTGCAGTCCTTTGCATGGCCATTTCATAACTGGGAGGAATGGGGGATATTAGAGAAACATTTGGCTATGTCCTCACAGCCAGACACTAAATGATTACATTATCTGCTGAGATGTCCAGAGGAACCCAGTAAATCTCAGTGAGTGGTTGTTGTTGTTGTTGTTGTTGTTGTTGTTGTTGTGTGCCCTCAAGTCATTTCTGACCTTATCATGAGGTTTTCTTGGCATGTTTCTTCGGGGGGGGGGGGTGCCATTTCCATCCTCTGAGGCTGCAAGGATGTGACTTGCCCAAAGTCACTCAGTGGTTTTACATGGCCAAGCTGGGATTTGAACCCTAGTCTCCAGAGTCATAGTCTACTGCTCAAACCACTACATCAGTTTGGACCCCCGAAGGACCCTGGTAAATCTCAGTGGATGGTTTTAGTTGGATGAGGGAAAAGGAAGCATCTGGCTACATCCCTGCACTTATTAACAAAATGATTATAGCATCTGCTGAGACCTCTAGAGAAGCCCACTAAATCTAAGTGGATGATTTTGGTAGGATAAGGAAAAATTAATGTTCATGTGTCCATTGAGACTCACTGGATGACTTTGAGTACACCTACATTGTCACAATAATGCAGTTTTACACTGCTTGAAGTGCCATGGCTCCATCCTAGGATGTGTAGCTTTGTGAGGGACCAGCACTCTTTGGTAGAAAAGGGTAAAGACCTTGTAAAACTACAAATCCCAGGATTCCATAGGCTGGAACTAAAGCACTTAAAATGTTGCCAAACTGCATAACTTCTACAGTTTAAATGTACCCTTTAACCACTTTTCATCTATCTAACTAACCAACGTTTTGTAAGAGTTAGGGATGAAAAGACTATTTTAAAATATTCCAAAAATGATTTTTAAAACATGGTGTTTTTTTTAAGTCAAAGACATACCCATGTTTGTCTGGAATATCAGTATCCAAAGGGATCTTGTAGCACCTTTAAGACTAATTGTGGGAAAGAAATTGATGCATCTGAGGAAGCGGACCAAATCTACAAAAACGTATGCTACAATTTCTTTCACACAGTTAGTCTTAGATACTGCAAGATGCCTTTGCACAATGTGTTTTAAGCATGAAGAAATCCTTATGAGAAAAATCTTGAACTGATGAGAATCATTGTAGTTCAACATTTATTCTGTGCTAAATTTGCACATGATTGTTTTGACTAGGAAACAGCATTTTCATACAGAAAAATACTTTATCAGTACAGAAAATATATTTCTCCCTGGAAATATTCTTTTCTGAGAAGATGTTGTTTTGTCAGTAGCAAATGATTTTAATTAGAGACTTATTCAGCACAAAATTCACATTTGGATGATTTGTGTATAAACCAGCCCCTTTCTTTGCAGAAAACTTCTTTTTCTAAGCAGAAAATAAAATTCCTATGTGGAAACATTGTTTTTTGCACCCAAAGTGTTGTTTCCTGCACAATAAATGCTGCATTTGTGCAAAACAATCTTGTGTGAATTTTGCATAGAACAAGTCGTGCAATGCAAATGGGCTTTGAAAACTGGTTTTCAAAAAGTTTCTCACAGTGGGAAGAAAATTGCTAAAATGACTCCCTCCTTGTTTTGAGAAGAAAATTAGGAGATTATATTCCCTGTGTGAGTAGTACAATGGTAAAGAATTATAACTTGATTGGTTTCCCTCACCATTTTCTCAATTTTCCCAACCAAATACAATCCTTCTCATTTGCCCAAAGTTCTATCAGTGGCAGAATTCTGTAGAAAGTTGAAAATAATAGTCAAACCACATTTGAATAAAGGGTTTCCTGAATATCAAAAAGCTTTGTGAGAAGTGACGATCTTCACAGTTGGGATTTTTTTGTCATGAATAATCCATGTGTTTCTTTGGTACACAAAACTGTGTTTCTTTCACCAGAATGTTCATTTGTGTACAGAAATGTTGTTTTCTGTTGTGGGGGGGGGGGGGGGGGGGAGGAATTATACTGCCTGTGCAGAAAATATTAACCACATTTTCTCTGCATAAAAATCATGTAGAAAAAGTCTCAAACTGTAAATAGAGTTTGGAAAAGACATTGTTTTTATTTGTTTGTTTCTATAAGCATGAAATCAGTCTAACATTGACCTTTCTAATTGAGATTTTTTCCATCGGTAACATTCTCTAGATCAGGTGAAGAATTCCTAAGATGTTTCATTCCACCAGGGTGCCAATGTCATGATTTGGGAGAAACCAGCTCACAATTCATTTTGTGATTATTTTTTTCCTTGAGTAAAATCAATTAAGTGTCCCTGCCAGATGCACTTGGATGTGGAAAACTGTTGCAGGTTGCTTGTTGAGCTGATAAACAAGTGCATTGTGTGGTTATTGTTCATTTATTCCCACTCTTCTAGTACTCAGCAAGAATGGAGTCTTGACAATCAATTCTATCTGGAGCCATTATCTTTGCTCAACTTTCTTATAAGCTTGGGAGTTTAAATATAAAATTACCTTATGCTGAATTTAATTGGCCTCTATGGAGCGGTCAAGCATGATCTCAGGTATCTAGTGTTACATAATGTACGATGGGAAAGCAGGAGGCATTTGGCTGAAATTGGGAGATGCTGATAAACCGGGTGACAGGTCACCTCATATCTCTCCACTCCTTCACAAGAGAGACATTCCTCATTTTATTCCTTACCTTTGCCATGTGCCATTTTACTGCTGTTTGTCACAGGCTACCAGAAATTATAAGATAATGAATCTGAGCTTAGGAGGGCAGTTGAAAACCTGAGTTATTTACATTGTGTGAGACATAGCGTTGGCATCAGAAGACCTCGTAGGGAGTTGTATTTGCACATGTTGCTAACTCTTGGGAGTTCCAGGACTCCAAATCACATCCTTTCTCCCCATTCCCTATCAAATGTTTCAGATCTTTTAGTGAAGGAAAACAAAAAATAGAAGAAAAATGCTCAACACAGCAAATACTGATCCAGCAAGTTGTTTTTCTAGAGTTAATTCATGCAATTAGATTGTCACATGGCCTCAGGTATCAGAGGACTAAATCCATTTTTGATTAAAACCATTGAATTGAATCTGATGTATTAGTCACCCCTTGATTCAAATGGGACTATTCTAGTTGAGACTAACAATAGGATTCAGACCTAAGACTGTTTGTCTCAACTCAGAGAGATCCATTGAATCAACAGGATTTACCTATATCTTGATGGACAATTCAACAACTGATTCAACTCTAATTCAGTTAATCTACTAGTTGGGACTAACCAACAGGACTAAGGCTTCAACTATCTATTATCATTGCTGTTGCTGTGTGCCTTCAAGTCATTTCCAATTTATGGTGACCCTAAGGTGAAACCATCAGAGTTTTCTTTATTAGGTTTATTCAAAGGGGGGTTGCCATTGCCATCCTCTGATGCTGAGAGAGTGTGGCTAGTCTAAGGTCACCCAGTGGGGTCCCATGGCTGAGTTGGAATTCTAACCGTAGATCACCAGAGTACCACTACATCACATTTGAGGTCTTTATATTAGTGGTTTTAGTGAAGCATGGAAATGGAGATTCACAATTCTATTCCCATCCTGTGGCCTTGAAGATGTCATCAAGGAGATGATGTCTCAAAGATGATTGCCTTCACAAACAGACTGCTACCCAAAGCTTGGTCATTCAGTCATTCCAACCAAATTACTTATTATAGCACTCTTGTATCAATATGCATTAATACTGAGATGAGAATAGCTTACTCCAGAGAGGCCATTTTTACAAACAGGTCTAGAGTAACAGTAGCTTCTGCTCCAGCACTGTCTCCTAGATTTATATATTATATATTTCCATTATTTCCATTGCTGCATATAATGCAGCTGTCAAGCATCTTTTATTATACTCCTAAACTCCGAGTTTGATTCAGAAGTTGTTCAACAAGTCCTATCTCCAAGATATCTCTTTATGTATATGCAAATATTCCAAAGTATTGTATATACTGATGGAGGGATCCAAAATCCAAAACTAGTCCCAAGCATTTTGGATAAAGGACACTCAACCTATAATCCTGGGACCATCCTTCATATGGTTTCCTGAAGATTTAAAAACATTTTAAAATATTTTGTCTATTTATGTAAGGCTTACTTCACCTGGCTGTTTCATTACACATATACACAATGTTCATTTTGAGTGAAAGGTTTACAGAAACATGTTGAACTGCTCCTCTTTTTGGGTAGTGTGGAACCTATCCCTATCCTTCCCATGTTATTTCTGCCACTAGTATCAATTTATTTGTTAAAGGAGTAATGCTCAGGAACACATCTATGTGGTTAACTGAGGTATACCTGTACATCCTACTCAATGCGTACATTTTGGATTTCAGATCAAGAAGAATGATACTAGTAAGAAAAGGCTGGCAATTATGCCATGGATGCAAACTATCTTGAAATACTGCATCCTGCTTGACTAATGCTAATGTCTATTTTGCATTGCAAATTAAGAAAACATTCTTTGGGGAATTATAGTTATTTTTGGTGCAATCTTATTTGCAACATGAAAAAGAAAAAGGGATACTTTATCACATTTAGCATAGTTCAAAAAGCACAGAACAGCCTTGACATCACAAAATTAAAGCCCATCTGATATTTTTATGTTCTTAACACACACACACACACTCACGCAGCTTGAATTTAAGATATGTTAATACATAGGATTAATCATCAGCACAGTAATACTATATTTCTTCTTTAAACATGGTATTAATATAGTTGAATGCCAAACTCTGTCTCCAGCAGGTCAAAACCTTCATACCAAGAAAATAAAAGTTCTGGTTTACAGCTTCTTTCTTTTCACTTTCATAATCATGTCTCCATTTTATTAACCAGCAGGCCTGGATTTGCAATACCTTGGGTTTATAGTACCAGATACAAACTAGTATCTGTGAAATAAAGCATTTTTATCCTTAAGCACGCCTAATGGTAGAGCACAGATGGGTTGTAAAATATTTTAAAACAGATCTCCTTCAAGGATATTATACTCCTAAAGTTGTACATAGATTTTACAACAGTCGTTTCCCAAGTTCCCACATACTGCCTGACAGAGGCTGAAAAAATACATGTGTATTATCACACTCATGCATAGTCACATCTACTGAGGACTTTGTCACTAACCAGAGGCCAGCAAGAGAGAATCTCTGTCTAATTCTCTGTGTTGCTTTCCTTCTCTAAATCCTCCCTTTCAAGTTAATTTTTATTCTCCTGGAAGAAAACAGAAAGGCGGGCCAAAAAGAATGGAAGAAAAGAACAGCTCTGGAAGTTGAAAACTGGTAGGGAAGGTTAAGATTAGTCCCCCTCCACTCCATTCTGAAATCCAGTATGGCATAGTGGTTTGAGCATTGGGCTACAACTCTGAAGACCAGGGTTCAATTCCCAGCTTGGCCATGGAACCCACTGGGTGACCTTGAGTAAGTCAGCCTCAGGGGGAGGCAATCACAAACCTCCTCTAAACAAATCTTGCCAAGAAAACCTATAATAGGGTTGCCCTAAGTCAGAAATGACTTGAAGGCACACAGCAACAACAAACTTCCATTCTGCTATTTATCTACTTTGTAGAATGGGACCACTCTTACAGATCTTGGTCATGAAAACTCTTTTATGGTTGATCTTCCAGATCAGCAGTTCCCAAACTTTGGTCCTCCAGATGTTCGTGACTTCAACTCCCCAAAACCCTAGCCAGCCAGGAATTCTGGGAGGTGAAGTCCAACACATCTGGAGGACCAAAGTAGAGAGACCACTGGGTCAGAGCATTGTTTGTGGCTTGAGAGACCCAGGTTCTCATCCCCACTGAGGCATAAACTCCCAGGGTGATCTTATATCAGTCATTCTCTCATCTCACCTAGCATTGCAGTGTTGTTGTGATGATAAGTGGAGGGCCATGCACATTGCCTTGTGCTGACTAGAGGAAAGGGGAAAGTTAAATGTAATTAAGAAATAAGAAGAAATATACAAATTTATGTGGCATGTCCAGTGGATGGAGAAAGACAGCTGTTGATAGAAGTGTCTTCTCTTCCTCCAGTTGGTCAACAGTTTGACAGCAACACATCCACTCATTTTCTCTCCATGGGATCTCTTACACTCACCAATTCTTGGGATGCATAGGAATGATTTCCCCTAGGAGGCATTTTCTTGTGAAGCCGTTTGTTTGCTTGTCTATGGCTGATATCTTACATCACAGTTTCCCGGTGGAAATCTTTGCTTGTGGAATTATGTATTGATCTCAGTCCTGATATGGAATAGCAACTGAATACATGCCCAAATTCATGCAGATCACATCCACATAGGCATACACAACTTCACTTCCACAATTTTAAATTATATATAGATGCTGATCATTGGATGAAAATGTCCAGACGTTTCCATGAGTATTGACTATTGACTATTGGAAACTCAATTGCACCTTTGACAGGCAACCAAAAGTGGATTACCAAAAAAGGATTATTTTTATAAGCCTTTAAAAATTGCTTTCAGCCTGGTTTTTTTTTTTTTTTTAAGCTTGTTTCTGTTTTGTTCGTCTGTTTCATATCATTATTTTCTTTCGTACCACTTTCAGAGACCTGGCAAGAATTTTTTTTAACATATTATATGAATAAAGAAACAATAACTAATATTTCTGAATACAGAACAGACTTGTTTGCAATGAAATTAAATTGTTTAGCAATCACCCATTTCCATTGCATAGATGCATAAACTGGATAAAAATTGCACGCACACAAGATAAAAAGACATTTAAATGTGTGTGTGTATATATTCTAGGTTTCTCACCTCCAGCATTTTAAAGGATGAGAAGTTGTCATTTCCTTTCATATAGTATTTGTCATGGGAAAGGGACGGGCATTTTGATTCAGATAAGCATCTGTAGCTAATTGTTACATTTGCTCAGGCTTAGTGCAACACTGTGGAGACTATTTGGATTACATATTATGGAATCTTCTATATGCAATGTAGTATTTCTTTATCTTGAGAATCTGTGCTTTTATGATTTATCAAAATAAAATAAAAGAAATATCTATATTCTAAATCCCAAGAGACTAACAGGGTCTCCACAGTACACAGTTACATCAATTTGATATCCGTTTCAACTCTTATGGCTTCAGCCCAAGAAATCATGGGACATATAGTTCTGTGAGGTACTTCAAAAAAAAATTGCAGAGCATTTTCATGCTGTAGTTCCAGATCTACCTTTGGCAGATAAAAGTAGTACCAAATTGCTGTAATTTTGCAGAGTAGATTGTTTGTTTGTTTGTTTGTTTCTCAATTTTCTCTTTGTAAAGGACCCAAGCACCTTCAACTTCAACTCAACAGTAGGTACTTGATATCTGCTGGAGTTTGGTTCCAGGATCTGCCATGGATACCAGAATCCATGGATGCTCATGTCCCATTATATACAATGGCATAATGAAATTGGGTCCCTTATATAAAATGGCAAAATCAAGGCTTCCCTTTTAGAATGTATATAAATATTTACTATTTTATTTTCAGCTGGTTGAATCCATGGGTTCAGGATCCATGGATATGGAGGCCTGACTGTATATGATGAACTATGGTGCTGAACCCTACCCTCAACATACTTGCAGTTGCCTGGAGAACTCTTCAAAACCTGGAATGGATTCACCACCCCTCTGCAATGGAAGTCAGGTGCCAGTGCATTTTGTTGATGGTAGAACCTACTTTTTGCAAGTTGAGACTGAGGTTGAACTGCTGGTTCTCTCTGTTGTTTTCATCGAACATGTGAAAAAGACATCTCTTCATGTGAGATTGAAATCTTTTTGTGTGTAACTAACTCCACATTGGATTATGACAGGAGACATACCATGGATAAGATGGCCAATATGTGCAAATATGAGCAAGTTGGCTTACTGTGTCTTGTTTCTTCTGAGTTTAAGCACCAAATGTAGAATTATTTATGTATATTGGCACAAAGTGTGTCTTCTCCTGGATGAAACAATGCAGATGTAAGTAACTGGAAGTCTCTGCAGGGCTATATATCCACTCGAGTTTGAACATATTTCTTACACATTCAAACCAACTGATAAAAGTTATATTGGTCCCTTGCTAGCTAACCCATACTAAATGTTATTGCTTCACATGCCATGAATTCTAAAGCACTTTCTAATGGAGATAGTATTATTTTAAAGAGACAGGATGATCTATTGGTAAGGGACTATTTTGTCACCCAAAAGCACTCCCCCTCACCCCACCTCACTTGCAGAAGCTATAATGTTTAGAGTATGTACACTGCAGTAGATCTAAATCTTACTGACATCAACAGAAAGATTTTGTAGCTGCTGCTTGAGGACTGTAGTATGAGACTTTTTTCTTTTCTGGAATTATTGAATATAAGTTGCTCTATCCATGTTCAAAGCAATTTATAGGGAGGAGGAAGAGAGAGAAGAAGAGGAGGAGAAGGACACCACTGTCTAGCCTGTAGTGTCACTGCTTCTACAGATACAACAGCACTCATCATCCACAAGAAGTGTGAGATAACAGCTAGCTTCAGAAATCTCTGAAGGGTGAAGAAGGACAGAGAGAGAAAAAGGTGATTAAATAGCAAAGCAAGAGTACGGCTTCCACATTTGTCCTGTATCCCAGAAGGATGCAGTTAATCACCATATTTGTTTTTGTGTGTCTTCATGTCATTTCTGACTTATGGTGACCCTAAGGTGAACCTATCCCAGGGTTTTCTTGGCAAGTTTATTCGGAGGGGGTTTGCCTTTGCCTTTCCTCAGAGGCCGAGAGAGTATGACTTGCCCAAGGTCACCCAGTGCATTTCCATGGCCAAGCAGGGATTCAAACCCTGGTCTCCAGAGTTCCCAGGTTGCAAAAGTCACTTTCGTGCAAGGTTAGGCTGTCTTGTTCCCATTGTCCTCCTGCCACCAAGCAAAGACTTTTTTCCAAGCAGGGCTTTGGTAACTGAGGAAGGGGCTTTGCATGGAATAGATAAATGCTTGTAAATTGCTTTCCATCCAACTGTTGTTTTAGTATATCAATTAGTTTAATTGTCTTTTAGTATTATAACGCACTGCATTTTAGCTCCCTTGTTCTCTCTCTCTCTCTTAAGTTGCCTTCAGTTCCAGTCCTATGATAAATAAAATAAAATAAAGGCACCAGGCAAGTACCTCTGAAGAGAACGTAGTAATTTTCTAAAATGTCATTCACACTACACAATGATAGCACTTTGATAGCTCTTTAATGGTCATGTAATCTGGGATTTGTAGTTCCAAGAGGTATTTATATACTCTGCCCTCCCTAAACTTCAGAGCCCTGGTTTCTTTAGGAGCTTGCCATTGCAGTTGAAGTAGAATCATAGTGCTATAATTGTGGAGTTTGAAAACAGCCCTGGAGAGAAAAGGATGGCAAATCCCCCTCAGTCCTACATCTGTTGATCTACACATCACTGGAAAAAAACTTCCTAGGGAAGAAGTATCTTCCTCAGCTGTAGCCACTGCTTCTTTACAGTAATTTTGCAACTTCATCCCCCTCCTTTTTTATTATTTTACTTTTCATTCGCATTTTTGTAACAAATGAATTGCATTCAATTTTTTTTTTTAAAAAAGGCAATTATGGTGCACACAACACCATTTGTCTGTTTTTGCCTTCAAGAAAACAGCTAAGAGGATTTCTCAAATCTGAATTGCTACAGCCTATTCTGCCACTTTTTAAGAAGCTTTCACCTTCATTTTTCTCCCCATAATTTGTATCAAGTACTTAACATTCAGAACAGATCCTTTGTAACCTTTTGCCTAACTTATGTTCCCCCCCTTCTACTTCCAAAAAAGAAAGAAAGAATGGGGGAAGGAAGGCGAAACACCGAGAGCCTTTAAGCATCTTGGGCCTGGGTTCCTTCAATATACAGGCTGTAAATGTTTGACTTTGATTTGAGATACATGACAATAAATTAGGGGGTATTTATCAAAGACGCTTTGTTGCATTGCTGACAAAAGCTGCTTTCTGCATAAATTACTGCATTATACAAATACACTTAGCTGGATCTTGTTTCTTTGATGTTGGTAAAGGAGATTTACGTTCAGTAGAGTTTTTTATTTATCTGCCCTATTCACCTCAACAAGAGCCGGACATATACCTCAATTAGTTCCATACTTCTAGAAATGACATATATATCTCACATCTTGGAAACAAAGCAATTTAAACAGCCACCAAAAAGCAGGAGGTGGGGAAGGGGGAAGGTTTTAAGCATCTCTCCCACCCATGAGCCAAAACTACTGTATGCCGTAGAGTAAATATTTAGTCAGAGCTGTATCTTTGAAATCTTTGTTCCCAAAACACTTTGAAAATGAGTTAAGTAAGCTAATTTTTTGACCCAAAAAAAAAAAATCCCATTACAGTGAGAAAGAAAATGAGGAGGGGGTGAATTTCAAGACTTCACTACCAGACTAAGTAAATATGAGTCTCTTTTAACAAAGACTTGATATATAAGATGAAGTAGGTTGCAATATGAAAAGAAGGAAGGAAGGAAGGATGAACAGAAGAACGAAATCTCTCTCTTTCTCCATATGTCTATATGTACGAATGTGTATATGTATATGTAGGGAGGGTAAGAGATGAAAGACAGAAAGATTCTTTGTAATTGAAGCTGCATTTCCCCTAAATCTCTTTTTGTCAACATATAATAATAAAAAAAAACAATAAAGAATGTCTTAGACTAAATGGCAAATTAAAATAGTTAAAAAGGATCTTGGTGAGTTAATAATTAGATGAACAGAAGCATTTCTGAAAATTGAATCTCTTCTAACCATACACCCAACTGGTTTTGTAAGTTACCTGTCTTTCTTGCAAGCATAATTTCAGAATATTTATTGTGCCGCAAGGTCAGGTGTTCAAAGTCAGCCTTCCTCCTTTTCCCTGTGTTTGTGGCTCAGAAACATGATGGGTGCCTCTGTATGGATGCAAATATGTAGTGCATGTGTGCTTATGTGTGTATGGATATGCATCTATCCCTCTCTCTCTCTCCGTCCATCCGTCCATCTGTTTGTCTGTCTACCATCACACTTAGGCTGCATCTACACTGAAGAATTAATGCAGTTTGACACCGCTTTAACTGTCCTGGCTCAATTCTAGGAATTGTAGTTTTGTGCAATATTTATCCTGCTCTGTCAGAGAGCACAACAAACTACAAATCCCAGGTTTCCATAGGATGGAGTCACCATGACCATTAAAATGGTGTCAAATTATACGATATGTATGTTACTTAACAATAATAATAATAATAATAATAATAATAATAATAATAATTACATAAACTGAGGGTCAGAAATAGTATTTCCAAGTCAGGAATATACCAGACCTTGAGATTTTAGTGACTCAACTTGAGATTTGACTTGAGACTGAAATTATCTTGCAATGATTTGAGACTCGACTTGAGGCTTGAAAGTAGAGAATTGAGACTTGACTTGAGATTTCGAGTAAAAGACTTAAATACGTCACTGGAAAATCTAAGTTTCAGCCACACTAAATGATTTCTGTAATGTATTTAAGGCTTCTGGGAGATTTTCAAGTAACATCAGGTCTCACTGTTCCTTTTCCAAGGTCTCTAACTCTAGGTGCCTAAATTTTACACACAGACAGTTGGCGGGTCTGAAAGTTGCATGCAGGATGCATTACATAGTTAACTTCATATTCCTAACTAAGTAGGTGATGTAGGACCTGGGCAGTAGTAAATAAACAAAAAGCAGAAATCATAACAAGTAAGAAAAACAGGGCCTCCCTTCTGTTAGCACCCAAACTCTGGAATGTTCTTCTGTGGATGTATATTTGCATCATTTTCTCATTCCCTTTTGAGGGGGAGTTCCCTTTATTGTCACTAAGGTTATTTTTAATCCAGTCTGTTATTTAGCTACTTTTACATCATCTTTTAAAGTTCAGTCTTAGTTATAGCCTCATGTTGAATTGCATGTGCTGTGCCCAGCTGAAGGTCTCGTAAAGATAAAAAGTAATAACAAACACACAAACAAACAATTGCATTTGCCTCTACCCGAAAGAGCTCAGGTTACTCTATGCATTAGTGATGAAATAAATCTAACATTCACTTTTAAGAGAGAGAGAAAGAGTGAGAACAGAAAATGAACTCAATAGGAGAGGGAGGAAGATAAAACAAGAAATATGGATTCAGAAGGAGAGAGTAATTAGCACTCTCTAAAACTGGAAGCTCCCAACCTAAACGGCTCTAGACTTCATTCTGAAAAGCAAACAGTTCCAACTGGGAATTCCTTGGCGACACAAGAGCAAATATGTGAATTTCTGCTCACTGCCAATCTTCCTGCCATTGCTTAATCTAACCAGACAGCAGCATGAAAAAAATGTAAATATACTATATTTGTAAACACAGCCTTAAGTCATTTTGTTGCATGTGTTTTCCTCCAGGTTTTTTTTTGGGGGGGGGGGGGAGCACAGGATCCTCTGTGTCCAAAGCTTTCTTTGCAAATGGTTCTGTACACAGAACTAATTTTTATTTTTAAGAAGCCATTATCAAAACTGCTGATGTAATAAGGCCCCTGGTATACAAAATACACTTAATAACTCAGACTTTGGTTATTTATTGTGAACTGGGGTGCATTCTGCTTGATTCCATTTCCCAGAGAAATATAAGTGGGGCTTTCATCATGAACGATTCGATTTATGGCCAGCAGTCCAAGCTACATTAAGAAAGCCATACAATCCCTTCATTCAAGGCTTTAATAAGGAAGCCAAGGAAAAATTATCCTAGTTGGTTTGCGGGTGACAGAGCAAGAACCTTTTTTTAAAAAAGACTCTCTTTTTTTTTTCTTCTTTTTTTTTTTGGAGTCAGAAAGTTAGCGCCGTAGCTCCTTGTCAGCCCATTAAAAAGTAAGGTTGGCATTCCCCACTATTAGAAACATGTGTGCAAAGGAATTTTTCTTCTGGTAAGACATTCCAAATATTGTCCCAAAGCCAAACACTTTGGTGTTAGCCTAATTTAAGCAGTATGTTGGAATCAACTTGCAAGCCTTTGATCATATGGAGATGGTTTGTTACAAATTGAACTAACCCAGTCTCTATTTCTGGTGGATCAGAACTCTGGATTTGTTGAATTAAATGCCTCATTTAATGCAGTTTGTACATAAAAGAAAGCTGCAGTCAGGAATCTGATAGCGAATTTTTCACCTAACCAACAGGTCTACTTTTTTATTATTATTATTACTTTTAAACCTAATCCATACTAGACCCGTACTGTTCCTAATCACCCTTAGGCTGTTTGAGCTGAAGGTTTAAATCAGCTCATACGTTACGGGAGGCAGGACATCACTGAATTATCGAACCATGTAATAAGGAACACATTGGAATCCTAAGCTAAAATAATTCTGATGAAGCAAAATAAATAAATAAGCTAGCCTTTGGTTGTTGGTTGCCATTGAAAGGGTCCAATTTGGGTTGGGGAGAGCCATTGCTGAATTTGACAAAATGATTTGGCAGAGGTTGGAGATTCTTTGTTTTATCTCAGCATTGTTTTCCCCACCCCCATTCTACACCAGACTCCTATTTTTCCACAGCTGAAGCCATCTTGAGGGTTAAAAGAGCATGAAATAACAACCTCCCACATATGGCTGCAGTTTCTTTTCATTTCTTCAACTTCTAATATCTCTAACTGGAGATAATGATATTATAAACTATCATTAGTGCCTTTCTTTTTCTTTCTTCTCTCTTTCCCCCTCTCTCATACTTTTATGTGGGGAGGGAGGGACTGCATGAAATGTATGCATAGCCCAAAGATGAGGCATTCCAGACAGGATCAAGAGCAAAACATGAATATAGTTTGAGAACAGAAGACAAGACACATTTCCCAAGGAATAATGCATGGCAGATCATTCAGGAACATGCATACGTCTACATGAGTGATGATGAAACTTGATAAAAACTCTGAGATGTGTGCACAAACTTTAATAGCAAGAGATGACTGCTTGCTTCCATAATCCAGGAGGGTGGCCATTCTCTGGCCCTGAGACAACACATGTCTACCCAGGGCTGTTTCTGTGGATTTTAATCCCATTAGACTGCCCCTTTTCCTGCCTTCCTAAAAAGACAAATGTCCTCTTCTCCTGTGTTTCCACACTAGACTAGTTAAAGTAGTTTGATTCCACTTTAATGGTCACATTTCCATCCTATGGAAGTCTGGAATTTGTAGTTTGGTGAGGGATTTAGAATTATCTGCCATGATTTAGGGAAGCAGACTAGATCACTCTAGTTGACATCTCTAAGGGCCTTACCAAACTCTAAATCCCAGTTAATGCTTTGGACATCAACTCCCAGGTGCCCCAACTACCACGGTCAATGCTAAGGATTTGGGGAGATGAAGTCCAAAATTTCCAGAGGCCCAGAAGATCAAAAACTCTCTCTACTAGTGGACCTACTAGTGAGGATGACACCTGGTTGTCTCTTGCACACTAGCCTTCTGGCTTTCATCCAGCCTCTTTCCATCAGACCTTTGATCATGCATCCAAGATGACCTTGGATCAGAGCACCTAATAGTTTCACATTGGAGTTTGACCATAGGCTGACACTAGAGAGCATCTGGGAGTTAGGATGAGAGCTCAGATCTTCCACAAACCAAATATGGGTTTGGCTAATGAAATCAATGTGAACTCTGCAGACAGTTTGCATAATTTAAATTAAAGCAACCTGGGATGAGTCACAGACTTTTGCTCCTGAAAACTGTAATTAAAAACCAGCAACATCTTCACACCATATTTTCCCCAATAAATAGCTGAGAGGTTAAACTAATGAGGTAGCTAATAAAAATTTGAGATGAGATACAGTATTTTTCCTTTGTTCTCTGAGTCAAAATGGATGTATGTTTGCATTTCAGAGTGTCAAAAGTTTAGGCTTAAGATCATACCAATAAAAAGCTGATAGAGTGCCTTTTAGATCATCTAGAAATTCATCTTCCCTTTATGGACATGTCTAAGATTCAAGCTGTGTTCTTTGTAGGGGGTGGATAGTACTAGCACTGTCTCCATATTTTGGGGGATGGGGATCTAGAATCATAGAATCATAGAGTTGGAAGAGACCACAAGGGCCATCCAGTCCAACCCCCTGCCATGCAGGGAGATACAATGAAAGCACCCCAACAGATGGCCATCCAGCCTCAGTTTAAAGCCCTCCAAGGAAGGAGATTGCTTGTCAGCTCAAGGATGGGACCCTATGTCCTTTTTCTTGGCATTAATTTCAAGAAAATGAGCAGTGAACATAGTGAATGGGCAGTTGTGGTAAGTAGGAAGTAGCATCAGACCCAGGAGGATCATGGCATTCACAGTGGGTCCCCTGAAAGGATTTGAGCTTCAACAAATGCCCTAGAAGGCCATCCATAGATGCCACATTTTCTCCCCATATACACATTTCTCTTACATAATGACAGTGGTTGTACTGATTCACCTGAATTAGTTGTTACAATTGAATACAGAGGTTGCAGATGTTAAAAGTGGAGTCAGAAGTAGTGAAGGAGAGGAGGACAAAGATCTCAGAGTGGAGAAAGAAGGAAAGGAGGTAGGGAGGCAGGGAAAATCTTTTGACCCAACAAGGAAGTGTATTTTGACCCATCCAGACACACCTTTGCCAACCTGCCAGAAGTTTTTAATCTTTTGCAAAAGCCATTGAGTACAATTACATTTTTGTAGAGACAATGTATTTTACTCAGTGCAGACTGTTTCCCACAAAAAGGTTTTGAGCATTTTTATTTAAATTACTATTGCAAAGTGACCTATGTTTCAATTATTAGGAAAATAATTAATCACCAGTAACTTTTTTTTTTAATTTGGCTGTTTGGGACTAGTTACTTCCAAGACCTACCTGCCTAACATCATATCAGCCACTTGATTTCTCTGCATGAATAAGATGACCTTTGTTTTTTCCAGTACTAAGGAGATTTTGAGCCCAAATCACATAGGAGGCTCTCTGTGGGCATATTGCATGTGAAGGGATTACAGGTGTTCCAGAGCTGCCACCATCCATGCTACTGGGTCCTGCTAGAGACTTTCAGCTTAGGATGCTGGGTGTTGCTATTAGTTCTCAATGACAGCTGGTGACTTGCATGCGAGTTGACAGTATATATGTCCCAATTTACAGTCTGAAAGAGCTGTCAAAGGTGATAAAACCTGTCTCCAAATTTGGTTCAGCACCTTGGATAGCTCTTTTGACATTTAGATCAGTCTTTCTCAAATGCTGGTCTTCCAGATGTTTTGGACTTGGGTTCCCAGAATCTCAAACTATTGGGAGGTTTTTGGGAGCTGAAGTTCAAAACACTGAAGGACCAGAGTTTGGGAATGACTGATTTAGACTAAGACAGGAGCAGATTCACTACTCAACTGACACCAGCTACCACTGCTGGTCCCGTTCCTCAATCTCTCAGCCAGTACATAGCAGCAGCTTTTCTAAAACCCAAGTGAGCTTGCAACATGCACATCAACATACTATGGGACCACTTTGTCAGATGTTCCTCATAGAATCATAAAGAGGTTGCATAGGTCATTGAGTCCAACCCACTCCAAACTCAATGCGGAAACTCCAGCTAGAGCATCCCCAGAAGGTAGCCATCCAGTATCATTTTTAAGATGTCCAGAAAAACAGTCTCTATATCTAATTGGTTCCACTGCTGAACCACTCTTACTCTCCTCTGCTGTAGAGGTCATGACTGCAGCCAGCAGGTATAATCCAGAATGGTTCCTTTTTTTAGAGTAAAAGTCCCAGAATTCCCCAGTAAGCATTGGCTTGGGGATTCTGGGAGCTGTAATTCCCAAAGTCATTCCCAAATTCATTTGCAAAATGATTGCTCCTCAAGTTATTGTACTGAATCTGTTAGGCCAATATGTAGAAGGTTTGCGGGGATTTTCTTTAACAATTGCTATGGCATCAAAATACAAATGAAGTATTCTGAAAACCAGTACTGAATAGCAGTGGTGCACTGACAAAGCCACTCTGGGTTTTAGACCCCAAAATATCTTGCAGTCACCTCCCATTGGTCTGGTGCACATCATTGTGAGTCCAGTGGCTTTGAGGTCAGGTGGGTGGTGAATCTAGTTTGAGTTTGAGTTTAAACTTTAAAGACATTGGCAATTTGGGGGATCAGATTCAGCACCTTGGATAAATTTAAAGTTTAGATTACAACTCAGAGTGGACTCCTCATTCATTGACATGGGATGCTCCAAGTTCCACAGCTCAACCAGTGGCATCAGGAACAAATCTAAATTATACAGTCTGTGCTTTGCAAACTGATTGCTCCTCAAGGTATTGTACTGAGACTGCTGGGCCAATATGTAGAAGATACACTCTTCCTCTCTTCCCCTCAATGCTCATGTTCACATCTGAAGTTGTGTTGTGGTTTCCCTCACCATGGGTATATCTATGCTGTAGAAATAATGCAGTTTGACACCACTTTGACTGCCGTAGCTCCATCCTATAGAATCCTGGGATTTGTGGTTTTACAAAGTCCTTAGCCTTCTGTGCCAAAGAGTGTTGGTGCCTTGCAAAACTACAAATTGCAGAATTCTGTAGGAAGGAACCATTGCAGTTAAAGTGGTATCAAACTGCATTATTTCTATAGTGTAGATGCACTCATTGTGAGGGAAACCAACACACATAAGTCACATATCTCTCTGGACTCCTTATTTACAAGACAGACTAATGTAATTTAAAATGACAGATCCATTAAGCATTGGTCATTTGCTAAACAAAAGAGAAAACAGGTCTTGGCCAGTTCCACAGAAACCATTGTTTAAAGTGACTTACTGTACCAAGCAAAAATAAATAAATAAATGCAAGACTCTTGCATTTGGAAGAAAGAGCCACAGAAATCTGGGAGTCCAGCGACAACCCAGGGCTTCTGGTAAGAAGCCCCAACATATTAAAAAGCCAATATTTTTTAAAAAAATATTCTGCTGAAATTGACATAAAAAGTGGATTTCCCATATGCAACATTGTTTGTAGCAAGAGAAGCTTTTAATCTCCTTAAGTTCATTTCTAATCTCTCTTGGAAGTGCTTGTCTCAGGAATATTACATTGATAGAAACAATTAAATTTATTTTTTAAAAAACCCTAAAGAGCAGTCAGCACAGTGCTAAGAAATATCTTGTGCATGGTACTCTCCCAAATGAATACTGCTTACCACAGGTAGGCAGGAGGCTTTTATGCAGACTGTTAGCTCAGCTTTCATTAAAAATGCACACATTATGTTCCTGGTTTACCTCCACTGCCACTTGCTGGCTGTGCTTTCTGCCACAAAGCAAACACTTTGCAATTCATAATGTTCCTTTATCCTGCGTGCACAAGCAACCTCTTCTCCTTTATGCACCTCACAAACACACACACAAAAGGGGATGGAGTAAGCAGAAAAATAAACAGGAGTCCTTCTCTCCAGCCCCTGAAAAAAAGTGCACACAGAGGTTAGAGCAAGTTCCAAGGGTGGGGAGGGTGATAATCATTTTACTTTTTTCTTTCTAAGACAGCTCATCAATAGTCCTCTCACAGTGCAAATGTAGCATCTGAGCAAGAAAAAAGGCCCAAGATATTGTGCTGCCTGAGGCAAAAGACAAAATGGCACTCTGACCTCCACTGATCTATTTGAAGTCCTGAGGGAGACCGAGGAGCTTTTACAAATGCTCTTGTGCCTTGTGGTTTATCTGGTTTAGGAGGGCCACATGGGAATTCCCATGCCCTGGAAGCATCGCCAATTTTAGGGCTCTTCTGGGACACTTCTGCGGGCTCTGGAGGCCATGCCAGGAGCCTTGAGAGGCCAGATCTAGTCTGCAGGTTGGACAATTCCCATCCTTGTCCTAGGATATTGGTTCTATCAATTTTGAGGCTTGGAGGCCATGGCGGATTTCACTCCCCACCTTGCCCTATAGTAGTGTTTTGCTCAACCTCTGTCTTACATGCTGCAGCAGGCATGAGGCCCATCCTAGTGTCATTTCCCCCCCTGAGGTGTTTCTCCGTGTGGTTTATACTCTTTGCACCCCCTAAAGACATTCCTGTTCTGCCCTCTCCTATCCTCTCCTTGCCCTTAACTGAGTTAACTGAGTGCAAACTGATTTTCCACTTTGAACTCAGTTTGCAGCAAGCTAAAGACAAAAGAAGAAAGTGGGAGGAAGATTTTTAAAAACCTTGAGATTTTAAAAGCAGCTGAAAAAGTGGATATGCTGGGGGACCAGGAATCAAACCCCCACTCAGTCATAGAAACCCACTGGGTTACCTTGGGCATTCATACTCTCTTAGCCTTAGAGGAAAGCAACGGCAATCCCCCTGCCAACAAATCTTGCTAAGAAATCCTGCTATGATTCACCTTAGCATCCCAAAAGTCAGAAATGATTTCAAGACACATAACAAGAATCTGGACTGAAGATTTTGTGTCAAAACCTTCCACTTTCAACTAATTGTTTCTACAAATTTCTTTGAGAAGAATGCAAATACTGCCACATACAACACACATAATAAACATTTTACAAGTGAGCAGCGCTCCTCAAGGTTAATACTTCTACATAAATTGCTAATCCTTCAATTGTTAGTCCCAATTAGCATAGACCCATGGAATCAACGTGAACATGATAAACCAGCATTGTGGTCAATCAGATCTCCAAAAGGAAGGTATTCCACAACCAGAGGGACACAGCCAAGAAGACCCTTCCCAACATCCCTCTACCAGGTCTTGTCTCCACTTGTGGGACATGAGGCTGGGGATCTCCAGCAGATCTCAATCTTTGAGGTGCATGTATTGACATCCCAGTATGTGATAACAATATAAGAAAGGTGAAGCATAGGGAAAGATTTTGCTGAAAAGCAAATCCTGAGGGAAAACTTAAAGGATTAGGAGAGGAGGAAAGCTGTTCACAGTAGATGGAGCGTTGATTTGCCAGTTCACAACATTGTTGGTGGCATTAGTAAAACAGACACCCATCAAGTTTATTTTACCCCACTAGAATTGTTTGTGTCAAAGGCAGTCATTTGGCCTGCGGACCAGAAGTTTTTCAGGAAAAGTCAGCATCATTATATAGCTTATTAGAAGACTGGAAAGATGGCAGAGGTCCACTACTGGGAGTAGTCCATTAGCAGAATGGTTCCACAGAACGTGGGATCCCATCAAGCTGCCATATTATATGCATGTCTGTGAAGCAGATGCCATGGAAAATAAATTTAAAGAGGGGTAGGTAATGGCTGTACTTTGGAATTGGGGAAAGATGATAAATGTAGAAGATGAGATCATATAATAATAGCCTTATCCATGCAGAATCATGTTCTATCTGTATGCCAGTGACATTACACACATTTTCCCTAATGTTTTTTCTCACCCATAAAAAATCATTTTATTGATGAAACCATTCTGTGTGTACACACAAGGAGGAACAAAAAGAAATGTACATAAAAAAATCTAATTCCAATTATCTCCCCCCCCCCCAATAAATTACTGCACATGAAATGATTCTGCTCACTCTGTTCTACTTGTTATCTAAACTGTTTCCATTCTTCATTGTGATTATCATACAACCTCTGGCTGAAGCAAATAGCCCAGGTCACTTTGTTTAAAATGGTTCAGTCCCATAATTTAATATATACTTTGCCAACCTTGGAAACTACTTTATTTTCCAGTAATTGGCATCAGCAATTCCTGTTCCAGCAACCATGTAAAACAGTAATGGTGTTTTATCCTTCTTTTGGAAAGTCAATATAGAAATCTTCTGTATGTCCCTCTGTATCAAAATAAGGTCATTGTCACTTTGTGTGCATGCTTAAATGGTGTACTCATGATACAGTGCCATAGTTATGAGATCAGGAACATAAGAACCCAAAACATATTGTTCATTATAGCTAAAGTCTATCCATTGAATCAAAGGGATTTGCTTATGCCTTGAGTTCAACCCTTGATTCAGTGGGTAAACTGTAGTTGAGGCTAACCACTAGGATTCTGGTAAAGTCATATTGGGTTAGACTAGAGGTCCATGTCATCCAGAAAGCCAGAGCAGAGTAATTGCATTCTGCTGTGGAAGGGCTCTTCTAAGAGAAAGTCCCAGCATTATTTTGGGGGATCATTCCTGCTCCCTCACCCACAACAGAGCTCACCTCCATTTAGCAAGGTACTTTGACTTTCTGGGCAGCATTTATAGAGGCTGGAGGAGCTACCATGGAAAGGTAAGGATGCAGAAGTCCACTTCCAAAAACCTAGTTTGTCATCATGAACCTAAATCTGGATTCAATCCACTGTTTTGAAAGAGGAAATATTTCATTTCTGAATGGGGTAAAAACAGAAGAAAAAGAGAGGAAATAAATAATGGCAAGAATGAGGGAAATTGCTATGTACTGAAAAGATGTATGGCTTAACGAAACACATTTCTGACAAGAGTAATCTCTCTGATACTGGAGACAAGCTGGCATTTTGGCCCACATCCTCTCAGACTTTACACATCCCCGGCAGAGGGAATTCTCATCACTTCTTGGACATAAATAATAAGTCAAGTTGGGTTATTATTATTACTACTATTTTTAAAAACCCTCACAGTGAAGTGTCATTTTTGGAGAAAACTCTGACTGTTGGAGAAAAAGCCGTCTGCTGGATTAAAAAAAAAAAAGTTAAAGGAGAGAGGGTGACCCACTAATTATTCAAGAATAATTCTCATTAATGAAATGATAACAGCTACTGGACTTCTCACTCATGTAGTCAGAAGAAAGGCACAGTGGAATTTCCAGTGACTCCGAGGACTTTGGGATGGGAACCAGCAATTAACTCAAAATATTCAAATGTCCCTGTTATTTTAATTCAGTGTAAGAAATTCAGTTTTCCTAACTACTCTAAATCCATAGCTGCTTTGGTCCCTAGGACTTGTATGAATCCCCTTCCTCCTATATGCTTCTTCTTCTTGTGTTTGTCAGCCCACATCTTCTCAGGCCTCTCACCTCTACTTCTATACAGAGTTTCTTCTTGCTCATCTATTTCCTTACAACCAACCTGCCTTGCAATATCCCAATTTCTACAGACCTTTATTCTTTCCTTGGGTCATATCGAACATCTTTCCCTAAGCCTTCTAATTCCATCACTCTCCATGCTATTTGTCAATTTCTTTGGACAAAACCAATAGTAGGAAACTGTTGAGGGTTGGAAGTTTGGGACATGTATTATCCTCTCATAAGGCCTGAAGGGGAAGGAGCCAGTAAGAGGGCTTCACTTGGGCTACCTTTGGATAATGCTTCCTTCCATCCACATAGATTCAGGCAAAAGCAAACTGCTGCAACCTGTCCTAGCCTTTGTGAACTTCCTCATCAACAACTTTTTCCAACATGACCACACACAATAACTTTTTCCAACATGACCACACACAATAACTTTTTCCAACATGACCATGATGTTGTGTGACCACACATGTTCCAGTTTTCATCTGTGAACAGGGACATCCTTGGCACCTTTATGGGACACCGCTAGGCAACATCGGAGATCTCTATGAACAGTTGGGAAAGAATCCTACCTGATACTTTGCAGAGCTGCTCTTGACAGCCAATACTGAGCTAAATAAAGCAAGGATCTGATTTAACATAATGTACATTCTGTATCCCACAGTCTCCCCCCTGTTTGCAGACAGAACATACAAAAACAATTGTCATAGACTATCATGTGAGCTAGCATGGTCTAGCAGTCTGAGTGTTGAACTAGGACTCTTGGAGACCAGGGTTCAAATCTCCACTCAGCCATGGAAATCCACTGTTGCCTTCGGCAATTCACATGCTATCAGCTTCAATTTGCCTTGGACAACTCACACTTCCTCATCTTCAGAGGAAGGCAATGGCAAACCTCCTTTGAATAAATCTTGCCAAGAAAACACTATGATAGGTTCACCTTAGGGTCACCATGTATCTACTTGAAGGACCACAACAACTTGGAAGGTACCCTGAACCTTTCCTCAAATGAAGACACTATTGCACTGTTGTTATTGTGTGCCTTCAAGTCATTTCTGACTTATGATGACCCAAAAGGTAAGCCTATCACAGGATTTTCTTGGCAAGCTTTATTTAGTGGGGATTTTGCCAGTGCCTCCCTCTGAGGCAGAGAGAGTGTGATTTGCCTAAGGTCACCCAATAGATTTCCATGGCCAAGTGGGGATTTCTACCCTGACCTCCAGAATCATAGTCCAATGTTCAAACCATTGCACTATGCTGGATCCCTGGTGGTATTTCTTTCATCTACTTGAGTCAATCTCTTTAGCATTGGGCTATATCACTCATACGTATTTCTGTGTCTATTTATCACTGCTGGTAGCATTTTGTTTAGTCTTTAAGGAAAGATTACCACCCAAAACCAGACATTTTTATAGTGACATTTGTCACTAATGGAGATATCCCTGACCTTAACCAAACCTTGTGTTTTCTAGGTTGTCCTTTTATGTTGAACTAACCCTAAGGCTATGGTGTTTAAAGTTTACATTGAGAAAACCATTTATAATTGGTTTGTTTGAATCGTGCCTCCTGCAGAACCATCAGGAAAGGCAATATTAATTAGCAATGGCTTACTCAGAAGTCTAGAGAAAGTAAATCATTTTCTCTTCCTTAAAAAAAAAAAGCTTTTAGTATTTTACTAGTTATAACAAATGATGCAGATATAAATTACAGCAGGAGGGAGGGAAGGAGGAAGAAAAAGCACAGAATAATCTATACCAAAGCTGTCCATTTGAATAATTGATTTTTTTTCCTCCTTGAAATATTTTAGTAATACAGCCCCATTTGCTCAAGCAAAATATGCTGAAAAATGGAGAAAGCCAGAAAAAAATGCTAATTAACTCCATTTGTTGTGTCAGAGGATCAAAACTAAATAAATGTGACCTAATACATTATGTCCTGGTTACATTATAAAAGCTTAGGTTTCTGTAAAAGGTATGTAATTATGTCCATTATTTAGCTCAGCAGAACAGAATGAATGGCAGAGAACATGGGGAAATTTTTGTAACTACATAGAAGAACATGTTTTCACACATACACACACACACACAGAGAGAATATTTGAAACATCCTTTATAAATTCAACCATCTCGCAAGCTATGCATCAAAACCCAAGGAAGCAGTTTTCCTGCCCTCAGTGTGAAAGGATTTCTTGAGAGATTAAAATATTCTGTTGAAAAGATGGTCAAGTGCTGTGAGCAAAAAAAAATGTTTTTGAGCAAAAAGCAACATTTTTCATCCCAAACTGCATTTTGCACAAAGTTTTTACATCAGATGGCCAAGACATTAGGTTTTAGTTTTTCCCCACATGGAAAATTCATTTTCTGTACACATTTTTCATCATTTATGCATTTACTTTTCCTAATGTGTCTTGTTAGTACATATTTCCAAGAGACAGCTGTCTTATTCTGTTTCAGTATAACAAGGGAAAGGAAAAGGAACCACTATCACCTTTAAAACTAACCAGATCATTTTAGGTTCAGTTTTTGTGAGCTACTGGATATTTCTGATCCATCATGAAAGCTGATGCTGAAACAGAAGAAGCATCTCAAGATGCTCAAAAGGTGGATATTTTCTCAATAGAAAAGCCCAATGGCCTTCAGTCTGTATATACTCCCAAGGCCTTCTGAAGGGGCTGTTGATGTTGTTGCTGCCACTGCGGTTGCTATTTGTTGCTGTTGTTGTGAATCCTCAAGTCATTTCCAATTTATGGTGAACTTTAGGCAAACCTATAATGATGTTTTCTGGGGCTGAGAGTGTGTGACTCACCCAAGATCATCCAGTCGCTTTCCATGGCCAATCAGAATCAAACTCTGATCTCCAAAGTGATAGTCCAACACTCAAACCACTACACCACTGGTTCTCTGTTGTTGTTGCTGCTGCTGCTGCTGTTATCCCATCTTTTTTTCCTAGTTTGTGATTCAAGGAGCCTTGTAACAGCTTATAAAAACAGTTAAACATTCACAATATGCAAAAGTTAAATTGTGATTAAACAATAGTTAAGTCACACTCTCTCAGTCAGAGGGAGGCCTGGCAAAAAACCCTCTGCACAAATCTTGCCAAGAAAACCCTCTGATATGCTTGCTTTAGAGTCACCATAAATCAGAAATGACTTGAAGACACACAACAACAGTAACAACAGCAACAACATGCATATATTAGGGGAAATACATAAAGGTATCTATACACAAATGTGTGTGTGTGTGTGTGTGTAGTGGGAAATGTGTACAGAAAATGAATGTTGCACATGGAAAGGGGGAAAATGAAGTCTAATATGAAGAAAAGATGGGAGGAGGGGAAAAAAAGAAAAGTAAGAAAAGGAAATTCAGACAGAGACTGTTTCACATCCATAGTGTGAATATCTTAACCTAAAAGCTACCAGTTTCTATTTCCCAAGTGCTGATACAAATGATAGACAGTAGTCTTTCCAGCTAGAACATGAGGTGGATAATAATGAATCATTAAGGTTAATTATATTTCAGTGTTTCTGTGAAGAAGGCTAAAGGAGGAAAGGTTTGGCCTTGCAACATTTTTTCCCCAATACAAGATGACATACTTTCAGGTCACAACACATGCTGACACAGCCACAAAAGAGTAACCTCCCCCCCTCCTGTGCTTTCCTTTTTATAAATGGCAGAGAAAACTATAAGATTAGTTTTAAAAGATAATGAAGTATTTCTCCTTTGTCCTGCCATCATTTATAAAGAGACTGCCTTATGATGGCTTCTAAAATTGATAGGACACGGTGGTATCTTATCACCTCCTGGATCACAAATCACAAGCAGCTTGCTAGGCTGCTGTCTAAAGGTCTTTCTGCTGGATCAGCAGTTAATTTATTCTTTAAAAAAACAATATAGCAAAGCAAATCAATAGATGCAAAAGATCCCAATTAAATATACACAAAGCCCCAGTATGGAGAACTGGTATTGCTGATTCTCCAGCACGAAATATAATATAATATAATAAATAGCCCTGTCTTGCTATCTCCTCCCTTTCCTCCTTCCTCCCTTTCTTTCGTACCTTCCTTTCTCATTTTGTTTTCCTCCTCTCCTTCTTGTCATCATCTGTCTTTATGTTCCACCTTATTCAAGGAAGCTCACAAATTAAAATAAATACAGTATAGTTAAAATGTAAAAAATCTCAACTTTAAAAAGGGATAAAACTTATTGTCAACATTAAAAATGATTTCAAACATGCAAGTAAAAATAAGACTGCTGCCATTAGGCAAGCAGAGTCCATTGATTCCTTATATGTTCATGCCTCTTCTGCTCCAGGCAGCACGAGGTATCAAGCATGGCTCTCCTCTTCCTCCTCTCTTTATCTTCATAACAGCAACCTTGCAAGGCAGGCTAGGCTGAGAGTGAATGATCAGCCCCAGATCACCCAAGGTTCATAGGTCAGTGAAGACTTAAGCCAATTTGATTTCCCAATTCCCAGACCAATGCTATATCCTTCATGCTAATAAAGTGGGCACAATGGTAGTGCTGGGATGTCATAACTTTAAAATCATTGGGACAGTTTTGCTGAGAAAGACTGGTCTTTAGTACTGGTTTTGAACCCAAGCAGTGTATCCAGCTGAAAAATCTCCTATGGCAGGTCATTCCACAATCTGATGACAGCCAAAGAAAATGCCCTCCAGGTAGCAGTCACCAACCTAGTTTGGGCTGGTTGATGACACATATAGTCCTTCAGATCACTACTTCTTATGCTATCTGCTGTGGGGGTCCAGTAGGTTTTGCCCCTCACAATACACCAGGTACCAAAACTACATTTGTACCCACTGGCTACAACTGTTTCTTTCTGTCCTGGAAAATCACTGTGGCCTGGCAGTCAATGGCTCATGGACCAGCATCAGTCTATGAACCTATACTTTCAGTAGCATCACTTTAGGCAAGGTCCAAGACTATTTTGAGGGGTTTAAAAGTTAAATATCAACACTTTAAAATGGAAAGCAACAGTCAGGCAGTGCAAGTATAACTATAGCTTGATCTTGACATCTGTATCAACTGAAGCTTCCAGGCTTTCTTCAATCGTAGCCTCACATGTTGTAACTAGAGATTTCTAGTTTGGTGGCTCATGGGAGAAGACTAGAAAATTCTAGCAGAGCATTCCAAACCCCCACCCAACTCCAAATCCCAGGATTCCACAGGCCAGAGTCATGACAGTTAAAGTGTTATCAAATGGTTATGATTTTGCAGTGTGGATAGATAACACCAACTTTAAATGCTATCCACTCTGTGGGACACAGGTCCTGTCTGCACAAGTCAAACAAAATGCCTTCCCACTGTCTTCTTGGCATGGAGTCCAGATGACACAGAGCCCAATTCCCAAGACTGGTGTGAACAGTCTGGACAATAGTTTTTTGTGGTTTTTTCAGGCTACATGGCCGTGTTCTGCAAGAGTTCATCCTTGATATTTCACCTGCATCTGTGGCTGACATCTTCAGAGGTTGGTGGCATGGAAGTTAGTGGGATATATATGCTGTGTGACCCTTCTAGGACCATGTCCTAGAAGATCCAGAGCCCTCTGTTGCAAGACTGGGCTTCTTTTAAAGTGTATCCTGCTATGCCACCTGACATTGCTGCCATGCCATGCATCACTCATTATGGCATCAGAGCAAGGTGCCCAGCCCACCTCAGAACAAGTGACATGCAGTGCCAGTGATGGGCACTACTGTGTGATGTGGATGCAAACAGCTGCCTGGAATTGCAACAGAGGGCCCGAGGTAACAGTTGAAGGTCAGGGCCAGGATAATCCAGGCTGCTCCCAGGTTAATCTGTCCAGTGCAGACACCCTATCAGTCAGTAGTCTATTCTTTGAAAGATTTGAAGCTTCTGAATACTTTTTCATAGACCAGTCTGCAAATGACACATTACAGTAAATGCACTTGGAATTTACCCAAGTGCTGGAGAACTGTTCCAAGTGGAGGCTTTTTCTCCTATATCTAAAAATAAGGCATGCTTTCTCAAACCATCAACAAACCCCCTCTCCTTCTCCATGATCAGTCACAGGTGAACAGCAGTGGGAACCTTCTATGCTTTCCCAGAAAAGTTCTTTCAGAAGCATTTCTTTTAAAAATTTATAAATATATTCAATATCTAGAACTAGTAAGAGAGCAACAGTTGAGGGAGGAAAGGTCAAAGTGAAGAGGAGTATCATAATCTAGAGTTTTAAAAATATCCACATTTCTCTTCTCCAATTCTGCTGTCAGCTAAACAGACATACCCAGAAAAAGCCTGCAGGGTCTATGTTTCCCAGGGGTCTTTCAATCAAAGCAGAGAAAAGAACATCTTAGGGTGGATGTAACTCTAAACAGGGATTCAGACCAGTAAAGACATGAAGTGAAGTTGTGAAGGCTGGAGTAGCTCAGCTCAGCTCTGTGAATTATTGAGAATTGCCAGATTTTGGGCATCTGACAATTCAACTGTCAGCTAAGCCATATGCCGAGGAAGAAGAGCAGATCAAATCCCATGAATGCCAAACAAAACCAGTAAGGAAGGGTTCTTATCCATGCCTTTCAGATCTCCATATGCTTAGATTGCTACAAGTTGTTTGGTTTCCAGTTTTGTTCTGCAGTAGGGATGGAAAGAATATTCACATATATTCAAACACCGGGAAGGGGGGGGGGGAGAGAGATTTTCTAAGTATAAGGAAATGAAAGCAGGAACAAAAACTCTGTGATTGGGATCTTCACAATTTGAGACCCAGACCTTGTCTGCAGAGGCCAAAAGACATGTTTCTCCCCTTGTTCTAGTGTTGTCCTATTCAGACAGACTCATTTCCCAAACCCTAGTTCTGGTGTGAACAGTCCAGAAGGCAGATGGCATGTTCTGCACCATCAAAAGGGCTGTTGTTAACCAGCTTCGAATCAATCCTAACTCATGGCAACCATGTAGATGAGACATCTCCAGGACTCCCTGCCCTCTGCTGCTCTACTTAGGTCCTGTAAATTCATACCTGTGACTTCCTTAATAGAGTCCATCCATCTAGCATGCAGTCTTCCTCTCTTTCTACATCCCTCCAGCTTTCCTAGCATTATTGTCTTTTCCAATGAGTCATGGAACAGCCTCAATCATCTTGGCTTCCAGAGTGATTTCAGGCTTGATCTGTACTATTTGTTTCTCTTTTTAGCTGTCCATGGTATCCTTAGCACTCTTTTGCAGCACCACCTCTGAAATGAATTTATTTTCCTTTTATCTGCTTTCTTCACTGTCCAGCTCTTGCATCCATGCATAGTAATAAGTAATACACTCACTTGTACAATTCTTACTTTCATACTCAGTTGTATAGCTTGACTCTTAAAGGTCTTTTCTAGTTTTTTTCATAGCTGCCCTTCCCAGTCTTCTTCTAATCTCTTGATCACAGTCGCAGTTCTGATTGATGTTTGATCCAAGACATGGAAACACTTTTCCTGTTTCGATTTCCTCATTGCCAACATTAAAATGGAGCAAAATAACATAGCTGTTACTTCTAGGAAGATCCAGAGCCTTCAATTCCTGCACCATAGCAGTTGTTTGCACGGGCATCCAGTGTATCTGTTGCCACTGTGGATCATTTGTTCTGAGGTCAGAATGAGGCTTCTAGCTGTGTGACCTGTATCGGCAGCAGATATGCCAGGCGGCTCAGTGGGATGCCTATGCACACAGCTGCCACTGTATAGAAATGGAGAGCCAGGTAACAGGGGGCAATCGGGGAAACTGTTGGGCCAACATACTCTGGGCTGCCCCCAGAATATCCTGGCCATTGCAAACAAAGTTTTAATCTACTTTAACAAACAAACAAACCCTATTTTAGGCAGAAAGTAGCATTTTCAGTGCAAGGAATGAGGGCTGCTTGTTTGTTTATTTGTTTGTAATCCAACAAGTACATTGTTCCACTGTTTTATAGTTTTTTTGTGGGTTTTTCAGGCTGTGTGGCCATGTTCTAGAAGAGTTTCTTTCACCAGCATCTGTGTTCCACTTCTGGTATATTCAGTCCTAATCCAGAACCAGTTTGGGTTCTTTGTCATAAATCCCAAGGAATTTTGATTTTGCCCTTTGCTCTTTCTTTCTAGCACTGCAGAATAGGGATGTAAGTAGTCATTAATTTTCTTCTCATAGCAAAGAATGAATAATTTAATCCATTTTTTCACTGCTTGGTGAAAGTCCTCAAAAACCTTGGAATTTTTGAAGACTAGCCACCCTTGAGGGCTTGTTCTGAGCAAACACACACTTTTTGTGTGCAAAATGGCATTTTCTGTGCAGGAATGTGTTTTTCTTCACAAAAAAATCATATTATTATTAATATTAATATTAGTAGTAGCAGTATTCAGGAAATTTACTTGCTGTAAATAAAATAGTGTATAGAAAGGAAGGAAACAAGCATGAATTAACCCATAAAGGCTGCATATCACAATACAGATCAGAGATGTGCACCAAAGAGGTCATAAGCCTATATTTGAAAATGGAAGAGGGGGTGTAGATGTGTCAGATATGTGCATTGCATAGTCATTTTTCTCAAAAAAAAAAAAATCACAAGCTGTAGAGTACATATCCAGTGAGATGCATGGTCTTGGAGACACACCCATATTTTGGTACATGTTTAATAAACAACAACAGCACGTGGAATGAGATTGCAACATGTCACAGTATGTAGATAATGAGCTGTTAGTAGCAAGCAATAGTGCCGTTTTAAGAATTTAATAAATAGGAATGGCTAATAATGGTGGAATTAATTATGCCCAATTAGTTAGCATTAATATGACTGGGGGAAAAGGTGGAGCAGAGAGAACATCATGTGAAAGGTTCCTGGTGCACCAGATGCTGGCTTCTCTATGACTTCTTCTAGTTCTTTTTTTAAGTAATGCTTTCTGGGATTTCAGGAGAGCATGTAAGGCTCACCTCCACCCTTGGTGTTAGATCTGGATAAACACGTTCCTATTGTTATTTCTCACAGGGTCTGTTTCCTTGCTGACACATCACATACCAAAACATGAAATGAAGCACATCACCTTTAACAGGAGCTTTGGTGATAAGATCGATTGTGGAGACACATCTTTAAAAGGCCCAGTTGCTCTGCTACTTTTTGGTCTGCCACCATTCATAATAATCAGACTGCTGTCATTTCTGAAGTGTAAGATTATATTCCTTTCAACAGACTTCTGAGTTTGTTGATGTTTCTCCTTCAAACTCATTTTTTTTGTCTTTTTCTGACTCTCTTCCTTCCTCCTCTTCCTTCTCCTTCTGCTCTTTCTCCCCATTTTCTTCCCTTTCTCTTCTCTTTTACTTTCTCTTTTAGCTCTGTTTTTCTTCATCCACATTCCTTCATGCCTTTTTTATTCATTAAAGGCCAAACCAGGTGCAATGGTAACTCAGGTCCTTAGATCTTGCACTTCACCAGAGCTCAGAAAGTTGCTTGCAGGGGTGAGGAGGGGACCACAAATGCCAAAGCTAACATTTCCAGGTTTTGCTCTGAATTTAGTTTTGCTCTAAATTGGTAGCTACCCATGAGGATGTGAACAGGAATCAGTGGAGGAAGGACCTTAGATGTTCCCATCTCCTACCTCTCACTTCGCCATAACAAATGCTACTTCTGAGGGCATATTTTATAGAATATAAGGGAAGAGTTTAGGAAGCACTAGTCTAATTTCATTAACATCAATGATATAGAAATATACACAAAAGCCAAGCTTCCTAGTTTTCCAGTGAACCCATAGAAAACACATTTTCACCCCTTATTCCCCAGCTTAATCTTTCTAACAGGTGTACGGCTTTAGTTGCTCGCTCTCAGCTTTCACACACAAAGCAGCGGGCAGAGAATCTCATTAAAGGGTTTTATAAAAGTTTAAAGAAGCTAAAGAGTCCTATGGGCCAAATTAGGAAGCTTCCATTTACAGCAATAAAGTTATTAGAGGAGCAGTCATCACAATGAAAAGCTTCTTTCTTCTACTGGTGGAATGCTAAGTGGTAGAAAAATGAGAACAAGTGAGTTTTTCCAAAGCACTAGGTAGGGGTATGGAGGACAGTCGGGGGGGGGGGGGGGGGACAAGGGAGAACAACCAGCATCTATCTGTATTTTGTTGCCCTTGTCACAATGACCCTGGCTGGCTAAACTGTTGTCACCTTTCAGAATGTTCCACTGCCCAAGGAATTAAATAGTTTTGCAGCTCAGTTTTGGACCAACATGGTGTAGAGGCTGGGACTCAAGGCTTTTTAAGTGCCTGTTCAACCCCTCTTTATATTTGCAGGAATTTTAAATTTACTATTTGTATTTTGCAGTTATGTCAATTATTTGCTGTTACTTGGGTATATTGATCTGATTTTTAATTCTCATTCTTGTTCTAATATTATTTTGTTGATTAGACAAAATCATCTCAGAAGCTTGGTTGGAAGCTTAGAAAAGATAGAACCAGCTTAACTTTCTTTGGCAGAGAGTTCCATAGGGTAGTGGTGCAGAGAAAGCCCTGTCATATGCACAACATTGACTGAAGGCCTTTGCAGACTGCCAGAAATAGTGCAAATTGAGTCCACTTTAAGGGTTAGGGTTAGTGCTAGGGAATCATAGGAATTGTTTTTTGTTTGTTTTCTGAGACATTGAGCCTTCTCTGTCAGAGAGCTCTGGTGCCACAATAAAATAGAGTTCCCATGATTCCCTAACCCTAACCCTTAAAGTGGACTCAATTTGCACTATTTCTAGCAGTCTGCAAAGACCCTTAGCCTTGAAGAGTGTTGGGATAAACAACAGGGCTTATAGAAGTGCAAACAAAGCTGGTGTCCAACTCTATACCGCTTCCTCTTTCAACAGGAAATGAGGGTTGTGCAGGCAACTAAGAAGAAAGATTTTGTTGCTTCTTCCATGATATATCTATCCTTGAAGGGGATAGTCTTATTTGAGAAGACTTTTTGTTGTTGTTGTTGTTCTCCTCTCTTCATGAGTGAGCAAGTACACCTGTATAAAAAATACAATATATTCTCAAGGTAGAAATAACAAATGGAATATGAAGCCAGAGAGAGAGAGAGAATGGGAGGGAGGCTGAGTTTAATAGCAAACTTCCAACCATCTTATAGAACCTGGATAAGCTGATCAAGAAAATCAAACCTACCCTTAGGGAGTGACTGTTATTCAGCACACTGATCTACAGAGGCCTCACTGATGTCAAAAGTCTTGCAGGGGTCACATTTTCACATAGATGAACTGTTCCTGAACTGTTGCCTTTCTATAGACAGCACACAAGGTTAGACTTTCTTGGATTTTATGCATATATTCTTGCCTATCTAACCCAACAAAATCAGGATCAAGTGTAACTACAATTAAAGTATAAATCCTATGAGGAGAAAAAGTAAATATGGGAGATAGGGAGGGGTAATTAAAGAAGTTCAGGTTTTCTTTACATAAGCTGGGGCTCCCTATATGTTGCCTGATGGTTGTCTTTGAGCTCCAGTTCATCAACACTCTTCTGCTGACCTTCGTTATTAGAAGAAAAGGGGATCAGAGGCATCCTGTTTAACAATGTTCTTTGAATAATTGTAATGATCAAATCCTACAATATACCTAAAGTAAAGAAACATAGGAGGAATTATTGCTATCCCTATCATTGTTATGAGCCTTCAAGATGGATTTGACTTACAGCAATCCTATGAATGACAGACCTCTATGATCCCTAGTGATGAACAGATCTCAGAACTTGCAAAATTCAGGGCTGACTCACTTTCTCCATCTTTAATGCCAACATCCTGTTTTCCTACAGCCTTCCACTTTAACAAGCATTATTGTCTTTTGCAGCGACTCATGCTATCTAATCATATGTCCAAGATATGTCTTAGTTCTGTCCTTTTAGTTTCTAAGGAGAGTTCAGACTTGATTTGCTTTTGGACCCATTTATTTGTCTTTTTGGCATCTTTGATATCCACAGAACTCTCTTCCAGAACTATATTGCAAGTAAGCTGATCTTCCTTTCAGCTTTCTTTACTGTCCAGCTTTCACAAGCATACTTAGAATTCATTAATACTATAGCACAGATTATTTACATGACTCTAAAAGAGAGTAGGAAGACAATGAAACAGTTAAAGGTTTTCCATACTTTGTCTCAGTCATTAATCAGAATGAAGACTTCACTCATGTAATCAGAAGAAGTCTTATACTTGGAAGGGCAGCTGTGAATGTACTAGACTAAAAAGTTAGGATTGTCTATGTCATTGTATTCCCAGTTTCTATATATTGTTGTGAAAGATGGGCAGTAAAAAAAAAACTGATAGGAAGAAAATAAACTTATCTGAAATGTGTTGGAGAAGAGTTCTGAGAATACCACTGACTACTAAAAAGACCAATGGATGGGTCCTAGAGCAGATCAGGCCTGAACTCTCCTTGGAGGTGAAAAGCACTAAACTGAGATTGTCATATTCTGGCCATATCATGACAACAAAAGACTCCCTAGAAAAGACTATAATGCTTGTTATAGGGTGGAAGGCAGTAGAAAGACTGCATTCCAGGTGGATACACTCAATCAGAGAAGTCATAGACATGAGTCTGCAGGAGCTAAGCAAGACAGCTGAGGATAGGGTGACTTGGAGGTTACTCATACATAGGGTTGCCACGGGTCTAAAATCAACTCATTTGAAATGTAGTGCTGGAGAAGAGTTATACAAACAGAGATGTCACTAAAGGTGGCATCACCCAGTGCAGGTGCGTGGAAAGGGCTGTTGGAGGACAGTGGCAACCTGCCTCACCTTCCCTCCCTTCTCTTCTGCTGTCTTGTTCATCTGCCTTCCCTCCTCCCCAGCCACCTAGCCACTTGATTCTGACTTTGGTGTTTAATGCTATATTTATATTGATTTCTATACTAATTTCTAAATATGCTCTTTCTATACTATTACTATATTATACTAGTATAATTATCCTCAACACCTCAGGATCAAGTTCTTGGAAAGTCTTCCTTCTCACATATACACCACCCCACTCTTTATGTTTTGTGGTAAATGTCCCAGTTAGTGTGTGGTGACTTAGTGACATTTCTTTGTTGGAATTGCAAACAAGAGCCTATTATTCTGTTGTAGCACCCACCACATGGCATTATCTGTCCCCTGGAATCAGGTGGGCTCCCAACATCTCTAAGATATAGCCATAGTAATTACAGTGGAACCAAAGTGCCATAATAATAATAATAATAATAATAATAATAATAATATGAATTCAATTTTATATTCCAACTAGAGAGTTCAGAAAACCATTCAAGAAATGAGGTATAGTCTACTTCCCCTGATTAAAAGATGAAATTTTCCTGAAGTTGGGACTGGCATGTGAGGTAGGAACTGTTGAGCACTTGCTAAAACCCATGCTTCTGCATGTGGTCCACAATAAACTTTTGGTGCTTTCTGACCTTCTTGTTCACTGTAGTCCTCAATAATGCAAGCAATGGCTAGAATAAGAAGACAGAGCACATTATGCTCTCTCCATGGATAGTTGTATAAACTGGATCTAGGGTAAATAGGCAATCCAGCTGACAGTCAGGACAGAAGGAAAGGACATATGGACCCCCTCAGGAGGGAAGCCCATCAAGAGCACTGTCTAATGAATGCATTATTAGTGTGCTACAAAGCTTGGGAAAGACACCATGGAAGGAGCACAGCTCCCCATTCCCCCAGCCAGCATGTCTGTTGGCAACTCCCAGAATCCCCCAGCCCCAATGGAAATTCTGGAGGTTGTAGCTCCCAAAATTAACTTTTCCAAGTGCTGCGTGAAACAATCTTCAAGTGAGCTCAGTGAGAATTTTTTTAAAAAAAAGGAAAGGTAGACAGAAACTGGTGATAATATTCAAAGACATAGCCATGTTAGTCTAGAAAATCAGGATGAAAAAAGGATCTTGTAGCACCTTTGAGACTAACTGAAAGATAGAAGTTGGTAGCTTGAGCTTTCATAGACTGGAGTCTACAGAAGTGGGCTCAAGTGTACGAAAGCTCATGCTACCAACATCTATCCTTCAGTTAGTCTCAAAGGTGCGGCAAGATCACTTTGCATACAGAAACTGGTGAGAGAACCATGATATATATTTTATTTCTCTCTTTGTCCCAAATATTTTTCTTAAACCGAAATTCCAGTTGATCTGAATGACAGATTTACCAAGGCTGTGGTTCTTTAACCCCCGCCCTTCTTTTCTCCCTCCCTTTCCCTCCTTCTCTCTTTGAACTGGAAGTGATTTCACTCCGTCAAAGTCAATCAGCATATCAGTTTTAATCAGATAAAGCTTTCAGCTTCTGCTATCTTAATTGTCCTACCCATCATGCACCCGAGCTGCTTATAGAGATGAGGGAACTTCGGAATTCTAACCCACAGAAGGAGCGCATAGATACCTGATAGCTCATTTCTGGTCGACGGCGTTTTACATCTAAAGTTGACTCAGATTTTTCATTTAAGACCAGTTATAGGTTTGCACTGAAAATGAAAACAATACTTCTCTGTTTCTATTGCCATTCATGTCGACTTTTGTTTCAGCCTAAAATAACACATTGCCAGGGGCTGTTTTCTTAACACTGCTAAGCTTCAATGCAGAGCTTGTGGAAAATGTTTGTGTTGAGATCGCCATGGTCCGAGCTAATAAGGATGTGATGATGTATAGGTGAATTCCTAGTCCTCAAGTCCTCTGTGACAGAAGGATTAGGCCTGCCCTTATCTTCTAAGACATCTGGATGAGTGTCTGGGTTTTAATTTCACAATGAAATCACCAGGGACTAGAGTTATGTTATGTGCTTATGAACAAAGTGGAATATCCCTGGTAAGGGCAAGAGTGGATTACCTTAGATAACTTGACTTAAACCAGAGAACATTTGAGAATGTTGAAGAGAGGGAAAAAGGTCCCACTAATAAAAACAAACAGGGAGTCCTAAATTTGTGTCCTGTGTACTAAACATCTAAAAGCATCAGACGGGTGAAATATGACCACATTGGGAGGGGGAAAACAGAGCGAAAAAGCTAAGCCCACTTTTAAAAGGACAACATCAAACTGCCCAAGATGACTACCAGCACTAAATTCCTAATGGGGAGCATAGATCATTTGCAGACAGATTGGTTCAGAATGTGGCATTTGAAGACAAAAATCAGCTTCCAGATAATGAAGCTTCTTTTAAAAGTCCTCAGGACTAGCATAAAGGGAAGGGTAGTGGTAGGAATGTAGAAATTCCAAATCACCAAATCTTCACTTATATTCCCCCCTCTCTGTTTTGGTTCTGTTAGAGATTCAAAGTCAAGGTAGTACTCAACAATTGTATTTCTTGATTGTTGTTGTTGTGTGCCTTCAAATCATTTCTGAAAGAGAAGACTAAATATCTCACAAAGCCATTAATCCTAGGATTCCATAGCATGGAACCATAGCAGTAAAAGTGTCCAACTGCTTTAATTCTGCAGTGCAGATGCAGTCTGAAAATTCCAAATACCACACCCTAAACTGCAAATCCCAGGATTTTTTTTAAAAAAATAGAACTATAACTTTTTTTTACAAGATTAACCAATTACATTGCTTTTTTTTTTCTTTCTTTCTTTCTTTAGGACTATGTGATTTTCCTTAATATTGTCAAGAAACTAAAAGAGGGAGGGAGCTGGAAGAAGGGCTAAACCTGAAAGAGCATACCAGGACAACTGTGGGAAGCTTGACGCACTGAATGCCAGAATGCCAAATCTATCCCTCTCCTGCAGTGTTTATGAGCCCATCGCTGCAATCTCCCAGCCTATGCAACTTATCACAACATGTTTGTGCTGCCTTCTTGGGAGGCGCAAACTGTTTCGATAATAACAGGGTTACGAAATCATTTTATCTCTCTCAACCTGCAAAGGTTTGTTTGAGGCTCCTAATCACATTAATAGAGGCTTGCTAGATCAACTGCCTACAACTGCGGCTGTCATAAATAACCACAGCCTTGCCTTATCCAACTCAGCATGAATCTTGTCTCTCTTGTAACTAGCTTAGCCGCACATTTGTTAAAAGTTTTATCAGTGAAACGCCTTTGAGTGTGCATGCAAAAGAGGGACTGGCCTTACTATTAAGGAAGGCAGGGCAAGCTGCAGCTCCAGGCTTCAGATGTGGGCCACTCAAGACCATAAGAAGGCATCTGGTTGTCAGTTATTTAAGTCTCTTTTACACTACACAATCATAGCACTGTGATACCACTTCAACTTTCGTGGCTCTCTACCCATTGGAATCCCTGGAATTTGTAGTTTGGCAAGAAGTTCATAGGATTTTTGAAAGAAAGCTGTAGTACCTTATCCAAGGACCAACTGCCAATATTCCAAAGGATTCAACCATGTCAGTTAAAGAGGTATGAAAGTGTTAATGTGGTACACTGGGAAGAAGAGTTTAGGTTTCATCCCCACTGCAGAAATAATCCAGATTGACACTACTTTAACTGCCATGGCTCAATGCTATGGAATTCTGGGATCTTTAGTTTTGTAAGATATTTATTCTTCTCTGCCTGAGAGCTCTGGTAAACAACAAACTAAAATCTCATAGCATTAAGTCATGGCGATGTCAACCTGGATTATATACAGTTGATGCAGCCTTAGTTTACTGCACTGGCTTTGCCCATATGTGAGGTGGAGTAGATCCCTAGGATTTGGGGCCTTACACATTGAAAAGACAGAAGGGGTGGAGAACCTCAGGCCCTGGGATCCCAATGTGGCCCTCTGAGGTTTTGTAGAACATTTTGGGCAAGGTCCCTCATCCATTACCATAAAAGGTTGAGATGCTTTTTCAAAGGATGCATCTGCACTGTAGAAATAATGTCATTTGACACCATTTAAGTAGGAGGTGTATTTCTGAGCATCAAGGGATATCTATGCAGGCAGGCACATCTTCTTTCTGGCCATGGAGTACTGGGAAACAAAGTATTTTAATGTCCAGGAAATGTAAATTCTATTAGAAAAACAAAAAGATACTTCCTATGAGATTCAAGATGTCTCAGATGGAGTTGGACAAAATGCTGCATATCTCCATGAAGTCATTCTCTTTCTTTTCCATGTAGGGTTTCAGACCAAATAATTATATTTTTAAAAAGGGTGCCAGTGGAATCTGTTCAGTTTTCATTTCATGGGGCTGAACATCAAAACATGCCAGTGCTTTCCAAAATGCCATCCTCCTCCAGTTCAATGCAAACCTGTTTTATAAATGGTAGGCATTTGGGTTTCCTAACTCTCTTACCATTGTTAAACTTTCCAGTTTTCTTTTCAAGAGCAAAGAAATGACAGCAAACATTGCCATCTTTATAGAGGCCATCAATTTCTCTTCCCCCCCTCCCCAATCCCTGCAGCTGCTTCTAACAAATGGTTCCAATTTGCCCTCATAATTAAATATAAGCATTTAAGGGTTTCGACTCAGATCATTTTGACTCTTTTGGAATTTTACTGCCTGAGTGTGCATGATTTTTTTTTAAAGAAAACAAAAACCCGGGGTTGAGTCACCCCCAGTGAGAGTTAAAAGAAAAAGAAGGAAGCTGACTAAACAAACTCCAAAGCCCAGCTCAAGTGGAGCTGGGATGAGACAAGTCAGAAATGGTAAATATGGATCTGAGTGTAGTGTAAAAAGGATTAGGGATCTTTGTCACATGAAGAGCGAAAACCCGCCTGCCAGCAGTGCTTTCGCAGGGAAGAGCATCAACTGATCAAAGTAACACGCACCAGTTTGTAAATATGCTAATCTTCATGTTTACACAAAAGTGTCAGCACTTGCTTTACATCACAAAGAGGCTTCGTACAGTGGAAGATTAATTAATTCCCAGGCCTCTGATCATTTGTAAATACTGGTCGTACCAGTACCCTGCCCTCTTCCTGTATTTGAACAGCTTCAAGTGAGGTGTGTACTGCTAAGACAGATCATTCCAAGACACCGAAATGTCAACTCACTCTGGAATGTGATACTCTCAATACATACACACAGGCTACACAAAGAGAGACAGGCAGACACACAAGTAAATACACATACATAGTATGTGCTATATATATTTTTGGTCTTGTGTGTCTTCAAGTCATTTCCAACTTATGGAACCCTAAAGTGAACGCATTGTTGTTGTCTTCCCCTAAGGCTGAAAGAGCAGGACTTGCCCAAGGTGCCTCAGTGGGTTTCCATGGTCCAGCTGTGAATTGGACCCTGGTCTTCAGGATCGTAGTCTAATACTTAAACCATTACACCACAGTGGTTCTCTCTCTCTCTCTCTCTCTCTCTCTCTCTCTCACACACACACACACACATCAAGATTCTACATCAAGGAGACAGAACATAACACTACACTAGAGAATTATGTAGCAGTTGCCCAATGATGCCTTCTCTTGAATGAATTGTGATGTTGCACTATGTGGTGTACTGGTTGGAGCATTGGATGATGACTCTGGAGGCCAGGATTCGATTCCTGGCTCAGTCGTGAAAACCCACTGGGTGACCTTGGGCAAGTCACACTCTCTGAGCCTCAGAGGATGGCCATGACAAACCCTCTCTAAGGAAACTTGACAACAAAACCCCATGATAGGGACTCCACAGTAGGGTCACCATAAGTGACTTGACAGCACATAACATCAACAACATTTTTGGAGTTATAGCAGTTGGATATTATTTTATCCCACATGGCTCCTTCCTAAACTAGGACAGGATGTTAGGAATCAGTTGTTCTGCAGAAAGAGATTGTGACTCCTTTCACATGATGCAAGAATAGTGCTGTGATTCCACTTTAACTCCCATAGTAACATCCTATAGTATTGTAGGATTTGCAGTTTAGGGAGTGGTTTTTAAAATTTACAACCAGAGACCTCTAGTGCCCCATCAAACACAAACCCCCAAATTCCATAGAATGTAGAATCATAGTACAAAAATTATATAATGTGAAAGGGCCCCGTGCCTACATTCCTGCTATATCCGTTTTGCACCACTTTCATTAACCTTTGGGGCTCCATTCTTTAGGTCCTGGATTTTGTAGTTTGGTGAGGTATTTACTCTGGTGAGCTCTAGTACTTTACTTCATGGAAATGGACCAGATTAGTATTTCTCTCAGCATTTCAGAATCCTGGAGTTTGGTAGGGCACCAGAGCTCTCCAAAAGTCCAGGCTGAATACCTCACCAAACAATGAATTCCAGGATTATGCAGGATAGAGTCATGAAAGTTAAAGTGGTGTCAAACTGCTTTAATTCTGCAGTGTGGATACACACCTAAGCCAACCAACCCATGTTGGTTTTCTGAGCCTTCCAATTTAGCAAACTTTGAAGGCTGCCATTTGATGCCAGTTTGCTTACATTTTCTGAAGCTTATTGTTTTCCGGTCCTTTAGTTATTCAATATCGTGAGATAAATCAACAGGGAAATATATATATATATATATATATATATATATATATATATATATTTGCTTCAGGAGGAAGAGTTCCAATATTTTGGTGGTTTGTACAACCCTGATAAAGATCAGTTTCTTTAAAAATCCCAAAGACAAAAGGATGTGAAGCAATCATGCATCTGTAATGAAGCAATTGAAAGCAGTATTTTTCTCCCCCTTTATTTGTTCAACAGCATTTTCTATCTCCAGCCATAATCTTGCCAATGGTCATATAATTAAAGATGTTAATAACACTCCCTTTAGTCTTTCTATTACTGTTGTTACTGTGGATCTAGTTAAGAGCAATCCACTGTAATTAGCAATTAAGCTGTTGATATGCAAACGTAAGATGGAGCATGGCAATTTGACAGTGCTGGACGTCACCCAATCTAGTCTTCCTTCCCCCATGAAAAAAGATCAAAATCCTAACTGTTATGGGTAAAAGGTGTTTATCAGCTTTCCACCAAGTAAACAGGATCAAGATTTAATTATACCATGGAAGTACCCATTATTCCAACTTCGAGATTAGTTGAATTCCATGCCTCTCTGTCACAAGCTAAATCTAAATGCCAAGCTTGGAAAGCAATTGCCAAAAAGTAATTTGTTCCAGTTCCTTCTCATAGCACTTGAAAAGTAATTTATTGTCATTACTCAGAGCAATGTTTATAGGGAACTGTATGCAAAGGGATCTTGTTGCATCTCTAAAGGTAACTTTTAAAAGTTACAGATCCAGTCTGATCTTGTAAGCTAAGCAGGGACACCACTGGTTAATACCTGGATGGAAGAGCTCCAATGAATACTAGGTTCTGTAGGCTACATTTCAGAAGAAGGAACTGGCAAAACCACCTCTTAGTATTTCTTGCCTAAGAAAACTCTATAAAAAATTCAATTGTTGTTGCTGTGTGCCTTCAAGTTGTTTCCAATTTATGGCAAACTTATTACTAGGTTTTCTTTGCAAATTTCTTCAGAGGGGATTTGCCATTGCCATCCTCATCCTCTGAGGTGATCGAGTATGACTTGTCCAAAGTCACTCAGTAGGTTCCATGGCCAAGCTGGGATTTAAACTCTGGTTTCCAGTCATAGTCCAATGCTCAAACCACTACACTATGCTGGCTGCCACAAAATTCATAGAGTTGCCAAAAGTCAACAGGTGACATGAAGACACATATACACCTGGAAGACATGACTTCTTGTATCAAAGGAAAAATAACTTCATTTCGTTATTTGTGTTGTTTTTGAAATGTGGTTTCTCTGTGGCCTTCTTACAAAAAAGGCAGCTCATTACACATAACGTTGCTTAGAACTCTTTAATGTTGGCATATGTACCAGGGTCAGGTCTGAGTAATTCTTGATAGGAGGCTACCCAAAATCAATAAATGTACAAGATGAACATGTGCTCATGTGTCATTGTACACTGCAGGCTGGATCACAAAGAAAGCAACTTTTTGTGTTGCTAATGGAGTTTGAATTTTATTTCCTAGACTTTCAGACTCTTTGTTTCCCAGAGTCCACTTGGCCAAAAGGAAGGAATGCCCTCTTCCTTCATGGATACCATCTACAGTATACTATCTCAACTCAGAACAATAACAATGACATCTTGACAAAATGTTGTCCTGTGACTCTAACATTGTCATATTTTTCTTTGTCTTGTATGTCTTTTAGCAGCTTTGCCTGATGAAGCCAGTGAAGCTTTGAAAGCTTGCATCGTACACTTTGTGCATTTTGGTTAGCCCACTAAAACTACCCCCATCTTGTGTATTTTGGATGTTATTGTACACTGCAGACATGTGTTAGACATGCATTCATTGTATAAGGATACCAACAATTTTGAGGGGGAAAACAATGTAAAGCACTTCAGATAGGTAAAAACATCTAGTACTTGGAAGTATTAAAACAAACACCATTTGGGGTTTAGCCAAACCAAAGAAAATACATTCTCTTTCCCCACCTAAATTATCCCAAATGTTTAGACAAAAAGAAACAGGGGAAAAAATAGAGAAAATCTATCAACCCTGCCCACTTTCTTCAGACTTATGTGGCTGTAGTGTGTATATGTGTGTGGTGTGTGTGAGCATGCATGCATGGATGTGAATGTGTGTTAATATCAGGCATCACATTTTTATGGACCCTCCAACAGCAAACTCCGAGTGTGCAAGTTGAAATTTAGGACCATTGACCTTCCACTCAAAGTGGCCATAGGTGTTCCCACAGCTGTTAAACAAACTTATGTTTATGGCACCATAAATGTAGCACAGGTGAAGATCTGGGTGATGTAATAACAACTACCATTACAGCCCAGTTTGTCATTTATACAACAGTCTACTGTCAGGGGTGACTATTGTTTTACAATAACAGTGTAAGGTTCTCCGAATTTAACCACTCTTTCTTCGTTTATGAGTCATTTGACCTTTCCCCTTCCCAAAGAAGATCAAACCACTTCTGAAAAACCCATCTCTCTCTCTCTCTCTCTCTCTCTCTCTCTGTCTTTCAATCTCTGTTTTTTTCTTTTCTTCTTTTTTTTAAATAAAACACAGTCTCAACAACAGTTGGCTGAATAGCTGAAGAAGCTGGTATGTGCCCCCGGGGTTTCCCAAACAACTGTCCCAGATCGTTTTATAAGATAATCTCACAGCATAATCGTGTAGCCACAAATTATCATGTAAATTCCCAATTAAAAACACAAAATAGACGCTGTAAATCATGAGACTAAACTACCACCTTTCCTATCCAGACCCAGAATGGAAGGGTTTGGGGGATTTTTTTAACTGAGGGGGTGAGAGTAGAGGAATTAGCAGAAAACTCTTTTTGTGTTGCTATTTCAGCACTTTAACAAGGCAGAATCCAAACAGAGCTCCTGATTTGTGAGTGTGTTACAGAGCAACAGTAAGACAAAAATTCTTTCATTGTTGGGTTAAAAAAAAAAAAAAAAAGCTTAAGCAACAAGGAAGACCACACCGCTTGTAAAAAAAAATGTTCCACCCTCCATGCAGGATGGTGCTTGTTAAAAAAAAATCCAACAGACTTTACTTTTGGCGTCTTTCCATACCCACCCCTTGTCTCATTTAGAAATTAAACCAGGAGCATGCCATTCTCACTGGAAGGTTTTTGTTTTTGCATTGTTTTACTCAAGTGGTGGCTTAATTTCAGTCAATTAAATGATACAAATGAATTAAATGAATTGCTCTGACGTCAGTTAAATGTAATGGATGAGTGTCTTTCAGCTGCCTTCCACAAATGTCAACCTGGCCTCTGCGGAACCAGCTGTGATGGGTGTGGAAAACATCGCCATCTTCTCAAGCCAGGAGGAAGAACGGTATGAGTTGACAATGAAGTTCATTCTCACTGTGTATACAGAGAGAGAGAGAATTCTCTGGCCAACATAAAGTAAACTCATGGTGACTTGTATTTGTCATACAAGTCAGAGTGTTGGATTAAGACTGGGGGGCTCTAGGTTCAAACTCCCACTCAGGCATGAAACTCATTGGGTGATTTTGGAATGGTCACTACCTGTCAGTCTAACCAACCTCACAAGTTTGTTCTGAGGATAAAAATGGTCTCCTCAATCTGAAGAGCAGTCCTTCAAACCAAAGTCCTACTGAGGGGGGTTGCAGACTGCCAGAAATAGTGCAAATTGAGCCTACTTTTAGGGTTAGGGTTAGAGTTAGGGTTAGGGAATCATGGGAACTGTACTTTATTGTGGCACCAGAGATCTCTGACAGAGAAGGCTCAATGTCTCAGAAAAAAACAATTCCCATGATTCCCTAGCACTAACCCTAACCCTAAAAGTGGACTCAATTTGCACTATTTCTGGCAGACTGCAACAAGTCTAAAATCCTCTTTTCCACATCTGATGGACAAACCAAATGCCCCTGGAAAGGCCACCAGAATTATTTAAGCACAACATGTTCTCCTTCTCTTGCCTCTCATAGATTTAGGGAGCTGGATATGCTTAGCTTGAAGAAGAGAAGGATGAGAGGTGACATCATTTCTGTTGTGTGCCTTCAAATCATTTTTGAGCTAAGGCAAACCTTATCATGGGGTTTTCTTGGCACAATTGGTCCAGAGGAGCTTGCCTTTGCCTTTCTCTTAGGCTGAGAGATTGTGACATGCCAAAGATCACCCAATGGGGTTCCATGGCTGAGTGGGGATTCAAACCCTGGTCTCCAGAATCATTGTCAAATGTTCAAACCACTAGATATATCTTCCTAATCAAGCTACTATATTTCAGTTGAGTTAGGAATCTACACAGAGCATTTGGGCACTGTCATGGGTCAATTAAGAACTACTTGGCTTTGGAAGAAATGAGTTTGAAGCCTTCAGTCCAAAATAACCTTTCAGTCCACCTTGAGAATTAGTCACCATGAATGATTCCACTTTGCATCCATTATAGTTTCAGGATCACAAGCTTAGCCTTGGAAAACAATCTAGTACATGAAGAAAGGGCACGGTTAAAACATTTCATAAACCGTATGCACGTATGAATCCTCTCTCTGTGTACTTAACTCCTCCAAAGCAATTGTAATTGGTAGATGCATGATCGGAAATGCTTTTATAGGTTACCTGCTTGACACACACAAACAATCCCAACAATTAATTAAAATCATTTAAAGCACTCTGTAAACACACATCTGCCAAGAGCTCCACCTGGCCGCAGATAGCAATCAGCTAATGTAGCCCTTGGTTCTCCTCCTACTGCTCCGCATTTTTCCATTGTCACCGGGGAAACTGGTAAGCTAAACAATAGAGGCTTTGCTAAACATGTTCTTGGTATCTGGATAATCTCTTTGAATGTACATTATTAACTTGGGCCATGCCCAGCTTGTTGCTACTCCTACTTTGTCAGCATATCATGATCTGGAAGGAGATATTTATTGTTGCAAGTTTATGATGCTCTTACACAACAGGGGCGAGACTCCCAAAATTTTATACCCCAGTCACACTAGACAAACATACACTGGCTACTGTTTTCTCTCCCACAGCTAACACATGGCTTCAGGATGCCTTTGAGGGATACTTTAGGTTCTAGTCCATTGGAGGACTCATACCTCAAGGCCTGAGCCTATCATTTGCATACATATAATCCCAGGTGTAATCCCCACAGTGGTGCAGTTACGTAATATTAGGCTCTGGACTTAATGGTTTTATAAGTACACATACACGCACACACACACACAAATAAACATTAGAAGGCAAGGAACATTAATTCACTTACTTCAAAATATGGCATGCCAGTTCTGCAATATTTGGGATAGAGGACAATGAAATGAGAATCTGAGCAAACCTTATTAGAGACATCCAGTCACAGCTTTCAGAATGCCATGAAGGGAAACATATGGCATGGTGTAGTGGTTTGAGTGTTGGACAGTGGCTCTGGAGTCCAGGGTTCGATTCCCCACTCGAACATGAAATCCACTGGGTGACCTTAAGCAACTTACATGTTCTCAGCCTCAGGCGAAGGCAATGGCAAACTGCCTCTGAACAAATCTAGCCAGGAAAGCCCCCATGACAGGTTCTCCTTAGGGTTGCCATAGGTCAGAGGTGACTTGAAGGCACACAACAGCAACATGGGAGATATAACCTACACACTTGTCTGTTAAAGAATTAGATATAGACAGAATGAAACAGAGTTAGGGCAGCCAGAAACAAATGAAACAGAGTTAGGGCAGCCAGAAACAGAAACAGACCAGTTAGGAAGAGGGGAATTGATATGATCTGAGTAGTGTTTGGGGATTAGCCAGCATGGCTTAGTGGTTTAAGTGTTGGGTCATGACTCTAAACACTAAGGTTCAATTCCCAGTTTGGCTATGAAACCCACTGGATGACCTTGGGCTAGTCACATGCTCTCAGCCTCAGGAGAAAGCAGTAGGAATCTCCCTCTGAATAAGTTTTGCCAAGAAAACCCCATGATAGGTACACTTTAGGGTTGACATAATCTTACTGAGCCAGTTTAGAATTAGAAGTGAGTGGCATCCTGATATTATCAGATGCATTTAGCCACCAAACTTGCCATCCGGGTGCAGTCAGGGTCTATCGCTGCTCAGAGGGGCACTCCAGCAGCCATTTTTTCAAGACAGAACACTCCTGGCTTTGAAAAGAGGACTGATCTTCGAGTGGCAATGTAGCCGGGCTGCACCCAGATGGTGATTTTGGTGGCTAAATGCATCTGATAATATCAGGATGCTGCCCACTTCTAATTTTAAACCAGCTCAGGTAAGACGCTTTATCCTTATGCAATAATCTCCATGGCTAGAATGCTGCTACATTGAGTACAGGTTTTTTTAAACTCTGTAGTTTTTTAAAAGAAGAAAATGTGTTTGGTAGTGAACCAGAAACAGCACTGTTGACGAGCCAAGGGAATAGAGAGGGTTGAAGTTGGCCACAATCTCACCGACCCTGAAGATCTCAAGGCAGACAAACAAAGAAATGAACCAAGGAAGACCTTGAGATGGATTCTCACGCATACTATGCTACTCTGTCACAAATTCAAATGAAATTACAAACTCAAATGAAAATACTCGCTGGCAGAGTGCAAAAGTAATCGAGCAGGCCTTCTGCGTTTAACTCACCAAAGACAAAATGCTTCATTTGATGAAACAGAATTCATTCTGTAGTTGATTTACTGTATGCACACTTACCTGGGAGCAAGCCTCATCAAATACAATGAAGATTCCTTTTGTGTAAAAGTGAACAGGGTGCAATGCAAGGGAAACTTAAATGTTGGATTTTTGTAGCAGAGACCTTCTGAGTGCCTATTGAAAAATGTAGCTGAAGAAAAGAGATTCCATCTAAACATTAAAAAGAACTTATTTGGTATAAAAGTTGTTTGACAGTGGAATAGGTCTAGGACTCTCCATCTTTGGAGGTCTTTAAACAGATGGGCATCTTTCAGAAGTGCTTTAGGGTGTGTATACACTGCAGAATTGAAGCAGATTGACACTTTAACTGCCATGACCCTATCCTACAGAATCCTGGGATTTGTAGTTTGGTGAGATATTCAGCCCAGTCTGTCAGAGAACTCTGGTGCCTCACCAAACTACAAATCCCAGGATTCTGTAGGATAGGGCCATGGCAGTTAAAGTAGTGTCAAACTACTTTAATTCTGCAGTGTGGATGCACCTTTGGTTGCACATTCCTGCATGAAACAGGCTTGGACTCAATGGCCCTTGCTATCTCTTTCAACTCCAAGAGTCTATTATTCTCTGTCTATAAAAGCCAATTCAGAACAGGGCTTTCTGGGGCACAAAGCATCATCCTACGGGTGGGGGGGGGGGGAAAGGAGCAGAAGAAACAGAAGAAACAATGTGCAAGAGCAGCTGGCTAGATGAAATGGAATGGAAGAAGACTTGGGGTCCCTTTCCCCTTTTTGCAAAGTTTATGATTTCACTCCTGTTTGGTGGAGATTTGAGATGGTTGGTTGAAAAAAGAAAAATCTGAGCCAGAGAAAATTTACTCAAGCTGTACCAGCTGCTGGATGGAGGGATGGACAGGGGGATGAAGATCTAACTGCTTCTAACACCAGCCTTCATAAGCTGTGTGGCCATTCAAGAAACTACTGATGGTTGGGTGGGAGGGATGGCTTTAGAAATAATAGTACTTAATGCTCTCAGAAAGAATCTTCCAGCTTCAAAGCACTTGAAAATTACCCATCCTTTAATTCACACAACATCCATGTTAGACGAGAGAGGGCAAATGTGGGGGAAATCTGGGGGACACTACAGCTAACCATGGCAAAATTAGCGAGCATCCCTTGGAAGAGCCTTTAGTCTTTAAATAATCATTTATCATTTTTGTTTTTAAAATATTTAAAATATTAAAAAGTGGCGATTAGTTTGTCTTCAGGAAGAGCACTTTTTTTAAAAAAAAAATCTGATTTGGTACCATTGGTATTCTTATTATAAACTGGGGTTTCATTTTTGTTGTTTAAGAGAGAAAATAATTTTTAATATAATATGTTTCACAACTTTTAATGCTGATTTTAATATTCTCATAGTTTGATTCTGTTTTAATGCTCGCTTTTTGCATGTTTTTAATTGTATTGCTCTTTTAAGTTGTGAGCCATTTTGAGTCCCAATTTTTGGGAGGAAAGCCAGATATAAATAAATATAACAATGACAATAACCTCTAGTTCCACTCATCTGGCAGCAAACAATTGAAGCAAACAAATCAAATAATTCTTAACAGACCAGGGTAGAATACATCACCTGACCAACTGTGGGATCCAGCAGAGACACACTGTTAGCTGCCTTCAGTTTCTGTACCGGGAGAAAAGTGTGGTATAAATAAATAAAATAATAACATTAGTCATCATCATCATCATCATCATCCTGATCATCCTGTTCCTTCCTTATGAACAGTAACAATGGTTAATAACTTGTATCAGCTACCAGTTAAGTATACTGAGCCTAAATCAGTTACCTAGATTTACTCATCCATATTCACAGTCACTACATAATCACAATTGTGACACTCATGCCATGGTTGTAACCTTCTCCAACCTACTTTACTGGGCATCTGGGCATTGGAGCATGCATGAACAATGTTTCCATAAGTGTTGAGGGGGCTAGTCAGGCCAGGAGAGGTTACTTTCTGTTAAATATAGTTAACTAAATAACTAATACAGAATACAGGCCTATGTTTTTTCCTGCTAAATCAATCTTATAAGAACTTTCTGTCTAAGCTTAACTGGTACACAGGGAAGCAGGACACAATGGCATTATTCATCCAGATTGCAGCTTGGGAGAGGACGGCAGTTAGGTAGGTATTAGCAAACAGGTAGTGTTGAAGATAATGAAACTTTGGAGACTGTCTCTGCCGTTCCAAAGAAGGTAAAGAGCATTTCCCCTTATTTTGAAAACACAGATAGAGAGGTTGCAACACCAGAAAGTCCACAGAGGCAGCCTGCTATTATGTTCTGATCCATGTACATCTTGTTATATTCTAATTTGTTTGGCAGCTCCTCAGCATCGGTGCCCACAGAACCCTGGGGAGATGTGATTCATGGTGTATGAAAGGCACTGGCAGCCTCTTTAAGCCCAGTTGTGGTAGTTCACAAACAATGCGTTCCATGTGCCTCCCACACCCAAATGGAGGAGATTTCTGAGAAGCCATCCATCCTGTCTGAGTGGGAAGTGGGCATACTACAACATTGTTGTGCCAACCTGAAGTTTCGCAATGCATTGTTCCCAGGGTAGGATCATCAGTGGGTAAGGGCTTCCCCCATTCCCTGCCTTCCTCCACAAGTTTCTGCTTAACTCTCCAGAAAGATGTCCAGCACAAATTAAAAGCGCACTACACCTTTACCAATTTTCAACCATAAAGCATGAAGCAAAATCAGGCTGACTTGCAGACAAACTTTTTTTGTTAAGCAATTTGTTCCTACCAGTTTCAAGAGAAACTTATATATGTGTTTATTAAGATACTGGTAACCACATGAAACCAGAGAGATTACCAGATTTTCAGCCCAATTACCCATCCATTAGACTGTACAAGATAGTAGTGATGCCAATACAAAGGAGGAAAGTGTTATGTAATTGTTAGGCAACTTACAAACCATGATTTCTCCCTAGGTTATAGCTACATTCCATACTTGCAGTCAATTGGATCCTGGGATTTGTAGTTTGGTAAGATATTTAGAACTATTAGCAGATACAATAGACTCATCTGTAAATATAGCAAACATCTCTATACAGAAAAGCCATACAACCTGATTGTTTGTTGTCTAGGGACTAGATGTGGACCAGAAAAAAATCACTGCTGGTCCATAGCTACAAAAGTCTTGTTTTACTAAACAAATATGTATAATTGTAAGTAAACATTAATACAGTTCTGGCTGGTGACTTCCATGTCTTCAGGGAGATGAATCCACTCTGGGTTGTAGTATGAACTTCAATGGAACTGTTCACAATGCTAAACTTATTTTAAAGATAGGATTTGTCACCTTTTAATTCAGTTTAAAATACAGAGTGGATTGCCCATAATGGTGAACAGGGAGTAAGCACATGGGAGTCATCCATTGCTATTGCATACACACAACTCTTTTAGCTTCTTGTATCAATGTATATACAGGATCATAAAATGTAAAGCCATCACTCTGAACACCAAAGTGAGGATGTGGTGCTGTAGAAAAGTGTTGAGGATACTGTGGATGGCCACGAAGACAAACAAATAGGTCATTGAACAGATCAAGTCCAAACTCTCCCCGGAAACCAGAATGACAAAACTTAGGCTTTTATACTTTAACCATATCATGAGGAAAAATGAATCATTAGGAAAGGCATTGATTCTAGGAAAGGTGTAAGGCAGTAGAAACAGAGGAAGACCACATGGCAGGTGGCTAGACTTGGGGGGGTTGCAGACTGCCAGAAATAGTGTGAATTCAGTCCACTTTTAGGGTTAGGGTTAGAGTTAGGGAACCATGGGAACTGTATTTTATTGTGGCATCAGAGTTGTCTGACAGAGAAGGCTCAATGTCTCAGAAAAATAACAGTTCCCATGATTCCCTAGCACTAACCCTAACCCTAAAAGTGGACTGAATTCACACTATTTCTGGCAGTCTGCAACCCCCCTTAATCAAGGAGGACACAAGCCTGGGCCTTCAGGACCTGAGCAAAGAGGTTGAGAAGAGGTGGTCTTCAAGATGTCTCATCCACAGAGTCACCATGATTCGAAGTTGAGTAGATGGCAGTTAACAACAACATCAATGTATTTATGAAAATAAAGCAATAAGAAATTCTTTGTTTAAAAGAGGGATTGGAAGGAAGAACTATTATTGCATACTTACACGGTGTTAGTATTCATTATACAAATACTCTTTGCTTTCAAACTACCACTGGAAACACTGATTTGAAATGACTTTTTAAAAATATACTAAGTAGATAGAAGACCATCAGCTCTTCGAAGCTCCTCAGTTTTGCAATGGATTGTTATAACTGTGAATTGTTTTGTTGATCTTAGAGCAGACCAGTGCAGGAGCAGGACATAAATAAACATACATAAATTCCATTTTACAGGTTACCAGATACCAGAGGACTTTATTCTCTTAAGTGCCAAAGCAATTCTGGTGTTTGTTTGTTCTTTCACTCATGCTTCTGAAAGCCAGTGAACTTTCCAACTTCACGATCCTGGATGAAATTACCAGGATGAATCCTGAATCTCCGAATGTTTAGTTGCTCTTCATTTCAAGCGTGCTTCCTTTGACAACCAAATGTAATTAAGGAGGCCATCATTTTCATGTTACGGTGCCTCTAGGAGGTCTGGGATAATGTGGAAAGGGCATGGCAAGAGTTGCTTAACCTTCCTAGAAATGAACTTCCTTAACATTTTTGCATCTTCCCTCTTGGTCCATGTTGGTCACAATGATGAAACAATTTAAAGGAGAAAAGGTCATGGCAAAATGGTGAACTTTGCATGCAGCCCAGTGCCATAAAAGTCTCCCAAAGTAGCAACAAGGGAATGATGAATCCCATGCTACAAGTTAAAAAGAAAAGAAAAGAAACACTCCAAACTAAAACAGGTTTGGTTTCAGTATCTGAATGGGCTATGCACAAAATAAGTACTTTGGAAAATATTTATTTTTTTAAAAAGCAAGTTTTCTTTTTCTCTATGGACTCACTAAAATTTGTGACTGTGCATCCAGAAATAGAGTGCAAGCATGATGTACTGATTTGAGTTTAGGACACTGGGAATCAGCCATGGAAGCCCATTAAGTGACCTTGGGTGAGTCACACAGTCTCAGCCCCAGAAAATTGATCCTAGGTTCATCTTAGAGTCATCATAAGTTGGAAACAACTTGAAGGTGCACAATAATAACAATCTAGAAATAAGGTAGAGTTGGTGAACAGCCAAAATTCTACATTGTTTTAGCAAAGCTTAAATATCCATTGGTTATACAACTCCTGTACTGAACACCAATATAGTGCAATGTGGATTAATGGTCAATGCATATGGTTAGTGAACCATTATGTAATTACAATGCACAAAGATAGTGCACAAAAGCAATGTGCATTCATGTGCTACTATGTGTCTTTTCATATGCTACTGCATGCACAACAGTCCCACATGAGCAAGGATCTTATCACACTGCTACAATAAAACCTCTCCCAAATTCAGTTTTAATTCGGGCAACATCGGGATCCTATCACAGGGATTGTTCTGCTAAATCTACCACCCGGGTCCAGCCCAGGTTGAGCCCAGGTCCCAGGGGTGCTCAGCATGCCTCTTTTCAAGACCGACTTAAAAATGGCTGCTGGAGTGCTCCCGGGACCAGGGCTGGACCCAGGCTGCATACAGGTGGCAGATTTGGCAGCAAAATTCCCGTGATGGTATCCAGATGCCGCCCAAATCAAAATTGAATTCAGGAGAGGTAAGACATTTCATTTAGTGGTGTTGTAAACTCTGAAATCTGTTTATGCTGCCATCAGCTGGGTACAACCACTGTGCATTGTCCCAAAAAATGTCTCTGCATGCATAGTACAACTTACACTTTCATATGTCGCTAACAGGATGCTAGATACTATATTTTTCAATAGCCAGAGGTAAGAGTGGAAAATTAAATGTAACATACTGGCCTGCATCCTGTTGGTTAGTTCCAACTAGAGAAATCTCATTCAATGAATTGCTGATTGGCAAGTCAACCTTGGGTGCATCTATACTACAGAAATAATGCACTTTGACATTTTAATCACCATGTGATTAAATGCTGGGATTTGTAGTTTTGTGAGGCACCAGCACTCTTTGATAGAGAAGACTAAAGCTACATATCCCAAGATTCCATAGGAAATCTGAAAGCACAGTCTCTTCACAGATGAAAAGAAAATGAAAACAGATCCAGAGAGCAGAGACTTTCTCCATGTCTTACTGCCTGATGTCATAGTTCTTCAGTTCTTTTCCCACAGGAAACAGTTTTAAAAGTGCATCTTTTGTCTAGCTGGAAAAATCAGTTTGATAAAAGATATATTTTTTTGACTGTTTCCTCTGGCAAAAGAACTGAAGCACAATAACAACATGCAGTAAGGTACGGGAAAAGGCATTCCTCTCCAGCCCAGTTTCCACTTTCTCTTCTCATGCGATATAGTTCTTAAAATGATGTCAAAATGTATTATTTCTACAGAGTAGATGCACCTCTTTATAGAAATTCAACTGGTTCAGTGGGTCTACTGTAACTGAGACTAACCACGGGATTCAAATCAATGTTATCTGACCTGTACACTGGAATAAGTAGCCAATCAATCAATAAAGCAAACACCTATGAATAAAAATTGCCCACTGAGAATAACACCTCTGAGAAACTAGACCAAAACCCCTGATAGCATGGTATAGTCGTCTGAGTGGGAATCTAGGAGACTAGGGTTCAAATTCCAACTCAGCCATGGGAACCCACTGGTGAGACCCTGAACAAGTCATATTGTCTCAGCCTCAAAGGAAAACAGTAGGAATAAATCCTTTTAGGGAGCCAGTGTGATGTAGTGGTTTGACTGTTGCATTAACCCCCCATACACACCACAGCAGACCAGGGCGTCAGGGACACCCTGGGACAGTGCGCCGCGGGACCGCAGCAGCCGCACCATCGGCGCCTCTGAAAGGAGCACAAAATCAGCGCTCCTTTCAGAAGACAGGGAAAGTGCGCCCTAAATGCGTCAGGCTTTTCCGCCGCAGCGTGTGAGGACGCTGCGGCGGGAGGTTGCCCTCGGTACGCTGGCCGTGCGGAGGGCCGGCAGCTCCGAGGGCAACCTCGGGAGGAGGAAGGGGCGCCGCTCATGCGGCTGCCCCTCCTCTTCCTTGCCTCGGAGATGACCCTATTGGTCGTCTGTCAAGGCCCTAAGACTCTGGGAGATAAGGGTTCAAACCTCCATTTGGCCACAGAAAACCACTTGAGCAAGTCACACTCTCTCAGCATCAGAGGAAGGCAATGGCAAATCTCCTCCAAATAAATCTTGCCAAGAACACCCTAGGATAGGGCAGACATATGTGGGAGTTAACTTGAAGGCACATAACAACAAAAACAAAAACAGCTAGACTTTAAATGCCAGAAGACTCTTTGTTCCTATTGTTTTGTTTTCTTTAAATGAATGTTCTAGATATCTTTGGAAGTAACTATGCCAGATGAATGATCAACAGTCTGTCAGAAAAAGTAGTAAGTAAGTAAGTAAGTAAGTAAGCAATGAGTAGATAAATTATTCTTTATGAAAGATTAGCCTAGTATTGTTCTCATTATGAAGAGAACACATGATTTACATTCTCCTTACAGATAATCAGAAGCTTATGATGTCCTAGTGTGATACAGAATGAAGCCCTGTCACCTGACTCTATGGTTTCCCAAATTCATCACAAAACTACATTAAATATCTTATATACCATGTAATTGTCTACAGGGAACACCGCTATGGCAGTAATTGTGTCGGCAAGAGTTAATTTATTCTTAGCAAGCCTGTGCAATGTAGATATTAATCTCCCAGAGTACACAAACTGTTGTTCAGGGTTAAAGTATTCACTCCTCCCTGAAACGTAAACAAGCCATTGCTTTTGAGTATCTTCACACATCAGTTGCTAACTTGCTACTAGGGGCTGTTTTAGGACTTGAACTTCGAGAAAAGCAGTTTCTCCATTCCTGAGCTGAGTATTCCAGAAGCAGAATTGAAAACATGTCTTCTTTTGAGAGGCTGCTAGATGAGTCCAGGAACTCTGTGAAAACATCAAAAGGCTTAAGGAAGCGGGAAGAAGCTTAAGGGATAGGGTGGCTTCTCAGATAACTATGTCCTGAGTTGTTTAAGTCCTCATAAACTGGTACTAATATCTTAAACCTGACTCACCAGCATATTGGCAGAACTAATTCAGACCTTACGATACTATGTAAGCTAATGTTGGAAAATCTCCTGCCTACCTTGCCTTTGGAAGGTGATATCCATCAACTAGGATAAAGAAATAATTTTCTCAGTCTGAACAAGGAGACACCCAGTTTGATCCTCCACTCTAAAAGATGTCCCACCATATAAACTGGTATCCCGTTGTTGCCTTGCACATGTGTAAGGTCTTCTGCAGAAGTAGTTGGACATTCTTGTCTGATACACAATATCTGCATTTAGTTCAAGGCTGCAGAAGAAGTGTCACAGATGTCGTGCCATTGTGCATGCAGATGGGCACACACATGCACAAGTTCATGCCAATGCAGCTGCACAGGGGTTTCATAGTGCAATTTGTGCACAATGTCACATGCAGAGATTTGTACTACATAGTCTGATGCAAGAGATCAGGTTTAGCTAGCTGGTGGTATTACAATAACAGGGAACTCAAGTCACACAGATGTGATTTTCCATGGCAATCACACCTTTGTGATAATATCCTTCATAACCACAACTCAAGGTTCTTCAAACTGCAAACAACTGGGTTTTCATCAAACTTGGGGCAAATTCACACACAAATCCAAATACCAACAGTTTGATATGATTGGCATGTGGGAACAGACCATCCAAAACTAAATACTACTCTGATGTCATCTGACTTCTGAAAAATCAGAAATTGAGTATAAGGCCTAAATAAGATTTAGGCACATCCAAAATAGGTTGCTTAGACACAGAAAAAAATATTGTAAGCTCCTAGTGGTTTCAAACTAAGTTGTACATGTACAAAAATATTCCCAAATATCTTGACATGTTTTGCTGATAATAGCTAGAACACGACAATAAAAGGCACAGAACAATGTGATGTGTACAGTTTGGAAATAGTGTTTGCTCTGTATTGGTGAGTTTGTAGGTATATCATAACTTTTTGATGCTCAGTTGCTACACCTCCATGCTTTTATAACATTTCTATATAAAGTTGGTTTGATTGCTTGTTCAACATGGAAGCCTGGTCTTCCAAGTCAAAGTTCACTTGGGCCTTGTCATTAAATCAACTTTTGAGTTCATTGTACTATCAGACTCCATTCATGAACTTTAAAAGGTTAAAACAATTTTCTTCCACCTCCCACCTTATGCTCAAAGCTTTTCCAATATAGCCAGCTCAGAAATTGGTTTGGCAGCCAAGATGTTTAAAAGTGGTGCTGGCAACTGCCATGTCAATGGGGTGGTGAATCTATTCCAGGTTTTTGTTGGCTTTAAAGGATCTATCCAAGTCTATCCACCAAAGTTTGCTGTATTCAAAGGTAACAAGAGGCATATGATAGATAGATCCTTGATTTGCAATAGATGCACAATAGTGTTGTAAAAAAGTTAAAGGTTACAATTTCACAATGTTCATACACTATATAGCTAAATGTTGATAAACTATATAGCTAAATCAACTATATAGCTAAATGTTCATAAACTATATAGCTAAATCAAGTTCATATAATATACAATGCAAAACACTCTGAAAGCTATATAAAATTAAGACTCAGAAAACCATACTCAATCTTGTTTTAACAGCATCCACTATGCATTTTGCAGACACAGCCATCATCATATTATCTTAGTCTAAAGAAAGGATAAAGTTTGATCTCTGTATTCATGAGAGATATGATCCCATGGTTACTACAAATATGTGGAAACTGCAGTTAACAACAAATGCTATATTTCTGGCAGAGGTTGACCTTAGAGTTGCACTAGAGGACCTCTAGATGCCCAGAGAAGAGATCTCTCTAGACATCTGGAAATCCTCTGACATGATTCTATGGTCAACTTCTGTCATAGAGCCATGATGGAGGACCTCCAGATCCATAGAGACCTTTTTTCCCCCTTGAGACACAGATAAGGGAAACCACAGTTACTGGACCTGCAGATATAAGGGGGTCACATTGTACATATCAGATGAATGGCCTGGCATAGGTTTCAAGGTGACACATGCGGCACATATCAATCATCACTGGAATTGTGAGAGGAGTGTTTAACCTAATATGGTCCCATGAATGAAGGCAATCACACTTGCCTGTCCATTTCTTGCCAATTCCCGCTGTGAAGCAGATCAAAACAAGAGAAGTGAACTTCTTGGTCTTTTAGGATGAGAAAATACTCCCAGTAGGTCCTCTTCTGCTTGGATGCCATTGATTACTGACCATCTACTACCCACCACCAAATATGGAAAAGATTATAATATGAAGTGACTTAAATGGGACAGGTGGCGATAAAGAGGGAGATTTCTAAAGCAGACCTTGTTTTGTCATGCTTCCATCTCAAGGGGAAAGCTTTCATTCCAGAAAGATAAGATTAGATACACCTTTTTACATTTATATGCTGTTCTCCACTCCATCCTCTGCCTCCACCTTAATCCAATGACTTTAATTTGGGTGCTGTACAGTTGCCTAGTGATGTCTTCATCAACCATCCAAAAGCTCTGGGTCAGGAGCCCAGAGATTTGAATATATAATTCGGCTAATTGACTCAAGTGTCCCTTTTGACCATAGTCAATTTCTGCTAATTAGAAATAAGAATCATTAGCTAATGTGTGTAAAGATTGCTGAGGAGGAAATGAGGCAGGACGGGTTGCATGCCACATTCACTGCCTGAAGTATTAGGGTTCTTCTCCAGTCCTTCCCCTTACTCCAAGAAGTTAAACAAAGATTATAAATGGATACCTCAAGCAGAGGGTCAGTGTGAACCTCTATGTCCTACACAAATTTTACTTGTATGTGCAGAGCGAGGGAATACTGACCAAAATCCTACATCAAGGTTGCGTAGTGCAAATCTCTGCATGTGTTATGCAACCCTTGTGTTGAATGTTTGTGTTGCACTACTGAATTCATTGATACAACTCTATAGACCAGGGTTTGAATTCCCACTTTGGCATGGAAACCTACTGGGTGACCTTGGGCAAGTCACATTCTTTTAGCCTCAGATGCTAAGACAACCCCCCTCTGAACAAATCTTACAAAGAAAGCCCCATGTTAGGTCCACCTTAGGGGCACCATGAGTCAGAAACAACTTGACTTGAAGATAAACATCAGCAACAAAATCATAACTAATTTACATTATTACAGTCATCACTGTCATTATCATTTTTATTTATAACTCTGCTTCCCCCCCACCTCAAAATCAATGCATCCCTGACAGATGGCCATCCAGCCTCTGTTTAAAGACCTCCAAAAGAGGCAACCCCACCACACTCCGAGGGACTGTTTTCCACTGCTGAACAGCCCTTACCGTCAGGAAGTTCCTCCCAATGTTGAGGTGGAATCTCTTTTCCTGTAGCTTGTATCCATTGTTCCAGGTCCTAGTCTCTGGAGCAGCAGAAAATAAGCTTGTTCCCTCCTCAATATGACATCCTTTCAAATATTTAAACAGAGCTATCATATCCCCTCTTAACCGTCTCTTCTCTAGGCTAAACATACCCAGCTCCCTAAGTCGTTCCTCGTAGGGTATGGTTTCCAGACCCTTCACCATTTTAGTTGTCCTCCTCTGGACACGCTTCAGTTTTTCAACATCCTTTTTGAATTGTGGTGCCCAGAACTGGACACAGTATTCCAGAGCAGAATACAGTAGCACTATTACTAGAATTATAATTGGTTCCTTTTAGGAGTAACTTTCCAGACTGTCCATAATTCTGCTGATTCCACAGACCAAGAGATCTGTGTCCACCCCACTGACCAAAGTCCCAAATTTGTTCTTCACATGGATCAATGGGCATTCATAGAAAACAGCAGTATCTGGTATCTTCCCATGCAGGTTGTGTCTCCAGACCTTAGCTTGAAATTTAAAAGAGCTATCCAATGTGCTGAAGTTATTCAAGAGATAGCATTTAATACATTGGTTAGCTCCTATAGAGTTCAGATTAAGCCTGGAGTGGATTCATTGCTCTGCTGACATGGAAGCCATCAGCTATATTTGATAGGAAAAAAAGTATCCCATCTGTGCTCTATAATAGCTAAAGTCTTTGTATATTTCTAATTCTCATATGGAAAGAAAGTCTTGTTGATTTGTGAATGTCTGAATAAATATGTTTCTGTGTTCATGTGTGTATGTGCATGTATGAGAGAGAGAGAGAGAAGGAGGGATGGAGTGAGTGAGTTTGAAATCCTGTTAGTCTTACACATTAGGTTTCCCTATAGAAGCAGTTTGAAATGTTTGTCTGATGCAGAATGGTTGTATTCAGTTAAAGATTGCAAAAGCAGAACTGACCATTGAGGAACCACTGCTCATGGATATGCATTGTGCATGGGTAGCCATTGTGCATGGATATTTATTCACATTTAGTTATGCATTTGGTTGCATGTTTGGCTTCTTGGTTCAGTAGCATAATGTTGCCATTTAACACAAGGATTGAGTAGCATAATTAATGCATAATGCTGAATGCTGAAATTCACACTATGCAACCCCAATTTGGATCTAGGTAGATGGATAGATAGACCTCACAACTACACCACTGAGAAGCTTATCCCTGTACAAAAGCAAAAGAAGGTGGCAGCTGGCAGGAAACCCAGCCTTTCCTTCAAGACTTCCACTGAAATCTCTGCAAAGAGTTTAAAAAATGAAAGGAAACCAAATTATATACCTCTCTCCTGGCAAGTCAGCAAAGCAAAGCTAGTCCAACCACTGGGGACCAGCCATGTCGAACCTGCTGTTCTCACACAGCTCAAGCCTAGCTTTTGAGGTTTGCAACCATGACAAATCATGAGTTTCAGAATACCAGTACGCCAGGGATGGGTCATTCTTGTGTAGTACTGATCCCAAGAGGCAGAAAAATCCAGAGGGAAAGTGCCTGAGTGACATTTCAACCATCACATCAAAGAGAAGAAGCAAAGCTAGCCAGGCTCTCAGAAGAATTTGGTTGCATGCTACCTTATGCTACATCAGTACAGTTGCCTCATTGCCTCTTTGCCCTGATACAGGGCACAATTTGTTTCTTTGTTCTTTATTTTTTTGATTTATAACCCACCTTTATCCCAAATCTGGTATTCAGAACAGTTCAAACAAGATTTTTTTTTTTAGAAAAGGTATAACCCCCCCCCCAAAAAAAAAGCTGCATTAAAACACAGTTGAATAAATTATATTAAAATACATTGAAACCAAAAGGGATTTAAAAGCACATTGACTGTCATAGAATTATGGAATTGTAGAATTGGAAGGGACCATAAGGATCAATTCCCTGCCATAGAGGAATCTATAGGTAAAGCATTCCAGAGAGACTGCTATCCAACCTTTGTTTAAAGACCTCCAAAGACAGAGAATCCACTGCTCTCCAGGACAGTCCATTCCAAAGTCAAAAAGCTTTTACTATTAGGAAATTCTTCCTAATGTTTGGGCCAAATCTTTTTTTTTCCTGGATGTTTGACTCTATTGCTTTCTGTTCTACTCTCTGGGGCAGCAGAAAACAAGGTTGCTCCATCTTCCACCCATTCAGATATATAGATGGCTATCATGTCATCTCTCAAGCTTCTCTTATCCAAGCTAAACTTATTCAGATCCCTAAGCAGTTCCTCATGGGGCTTGGTTTTCTTACCGGTGCATCTGCATTACTAGAATCCTGGTGGTTTATCCCAACTAAAGCAAACACATTCAGTCATTGTGAAATTGTGAGTCAACATGTAGTTAAATATAATTAAGCCTGTGATAAGCAGAGTCATTGGATTTGATTGAATTGTCAAAAAAATAATAATAATAATAACCCAGGGGTGAACAACTATACAATGGGCAGTGGGCACTTTATGAGGATCATTTCGCCAACCCCCCTGCCAATGCTGGAATTCACCACTTAAACATGAGTGAGAGGACTTCACCTAACTTCTGCTAAAAAACCCTACCCCACTGTAAAAGAGTTCTAACCATCAGTAGCTTGGACAGCTACTTTAAAGTTAAAATTAAAAGCCACAGTGGATTTACCATCCCACTGACATTGAGACCATCAGCCCTCAAATCATAAACAAGGCCAACCTGTCCATTTACAGCTATACATTAACATTTATGCAGCTCCCAAAGAAAAAAAATAGAAGTCATAGAAAAATAGAGAGGAAAGCCAGATAAACCCTCTACTAGTCATTCCTGGCAATTATTAATTTATCATAGAAGTCAAGAAAGGTTTGTGAAAGAATGGGAGGACTGATGAAAGAAAACACAGAAGCTTTTAACAAATGTCTATCTCCAAAAACTCTGTAAAGCAACAAGAGACCCAAGACTCCCCAGATATTTATTTATCTGGTGTTGTCTTTCAGATCTTGCAATATGACAACATATGTCAGTGTCAGTTAAGGTCCTGATGGCAACAATTTGAAAACTATGCAGAAGTACAAAAAATAAACAGCACAGACTGTGATTTCAGTGATAAAATACCAGTGTTAAGGGGGAACCTCTGGAGATTCACAATCTCAAATCATAACTGGATAGGAATTGTCTGTCTTTTTGATAAAAGATGTCAAGTGGCTTCCTCTGGATTGTAAAGAGAAAGACACACTTTTTATTATTATTACTATTATATTCTTATTTTAAAAAAAAACATGCTGCATAACTACAAAGTCTGCAAAACCACAAAGTCTGCAAAAATCATTTGCAGCATAGCATCACTGTGCACGCCTCTGCCCATGTTTGCTGGGTGATTTTTGACATGAAAATGAGAACAGTTCCCAAATCCCATGCTTCTGTGCCACATTTACTTTGCCCAGAATGGACTAAGGACCTTTATGATTTAATTCTCTTAATCAATTCTTATTGGAGTAGGCCCATTGAGTCCATGGGATTTCCATAAGTGTAGGTTTCTCATCCAACAATTGATTCATTGGGTCCACTCTAGCTGGCATTAGCAATGACCTAACATCCTATTCTGAGTAAAATAAAACCTCAGATCTGTGGTTAACCCCAATTTGAATACACCCATTGACTCAATTATGTAATGGTGAATAAACACTTATGTAAAACCCATTCAATAGACTCAATGAGTTTACTCTACCTGGCACTACAAATAGGATTGTAACCATATGCTCTCTTCCACTATGCCTAAACCTTCTGAGTACCATGAGTTAAAAAAAAAAAAAACACAAAAAACCTTGAGATGAGCTCTTAAAAAAAAAAACTTCATAATTAAATCAAGCAGACAGCTAATTAAGTTCGCTGAAAGATTGGATTTGTTTGTTGCTTGTTTTTGTTTTTTAATTTTTATAAAATGAAATCTAGTTTGAGATTTGATCCTGTACTGCTTTGAACACCCTCCACTCCCATTAATTAAAAAAATCCCTCCTGGAACCAGCTAGACTTCCAGAATAATTCTAGTTAGTGCACCTCCTTCCTGCTATTCTGAACAAATGCTAACTCTTTGTGAATATATGTAACCTTCATAGTTGGATAAAGATAGTATATAGATGTAGTACAGTTGTTGTCTGTTTCCTCCCTGTTATTGACCATGTGATTCTAAGTTTGCTTAGAAGTAAGTTTCACAGCACTCAGTGCGATTTATTCCCTAATATATATTATAGGATTAGGCTTTAGTTTTATGCAGATTTTTGTGAAAACTAGCATGGTGTACTGGTTTGATTGTTGGACTACATCTCTGATGACCAGGGTTCTCCATTGAGCCATGGAAACCAACTGGCTGACCTTGGGTGAAGCACACACTTTCAGCCCCAGAAAACTCCATGAGATGTTCACCTTAAGGTCAAATTGGAAATGACTTGAAGGCATACAATACCACCAAGACATGCATACAGTGTATGGTTGGGGTTGCCAGATTGAAAAATGGAGAGAGTTCCTGTACCTTTAAGGACTATGTAGAAATTTCACCAAGTTTTTCCCATTACCTGATTGCATGGCAAGCAAAACCTGCTGAAATTCCCTCTTCTACACACCATTAAAGTTACAGCAGCCATCTCCAGTTTTCATTCTGTCCTATACACAGCTGAGTTCTATGCATGCCTGTTTAACTGCAACAGCTCTCAGTCTGCAAAGCACAGGTTAACTCTATGCAGGTTTACTCAAGAGTAAGCACCACTGCAACATCTTTTTGGTCTCCAGAGTATAATTCATACTATATTGTAACTCAGTTCCATGCAACTGCCTCTAGGCCTTTAAATCTCTTATTTTTTTAAAAAAAAAAAAAAGAGAGAGAGAGAGAGAGAGAGAAAGAAAGAAAGAAATTATAGGACCTTTAGGACTTTAGCCAACTTATTTCATCATGAGCTTTCATAAATTTCAGTCTCAAACTGAAGTGGAATAAAATCCATGAAAGATCATGCTGAAATAAATCACTCTTAAAGGTGCTATTAGATTCCTCTTCCCCACTCCTTCTAATGATGCAACAGATTAAAATGACTATGTCTTTGACATTCTTTTATCTTCCATTACTATCAGAGATAACAAAAGAACCTTGTAGGTCATATGAGGAAACCTGGCAAGCTACCTCTGGCCTATGATTCCCCACCTTTGATATATAGATTTATGGTGTTAGATTTTTAACTCTACAGCAACATGATGAAATCACCAAGAGCAGTGGGATCGGCAAGATAATCTTTTGTATATGGCACCTCTTTATTTCAGTAATCCTTACAAACAACCCTGTAAGATAGGTTAGTACTATTATCTCCACCCTGTAGATGAAGAGGTTGAGAAGATAATAACTTGCCTACAACTGCAACGAAATTGAAACTCTGGCAGTTTTCCTGGTTCACAGCTCAGCCGACAAAATTGGTGAAGCTTTGAAAATGGCTAGCTAAATCAGGAGGTGCTAGAATAAGATCTTTCAGTCTGGATGAACAAGATTGATCACCACACCAACATGACATTTGAAACAAAATCCACCTGCAGTAGGTAACCTATTTATTGTGACCTCAAACTATTCCCTGAAACTCTGCTGTTCACCATCACCAGTTGATCTCCTCCTCAACTTCCTGAAATGAAACTATGGACCCAAAGGTTATTTCTGGAGGTGAGTAGGAGACTCCATGGTCAGCAGACACAATCTGATAATAGGCAACCTTTTTTCGGTTCCCCATTTGACCTCCATTTCAAGTAAATAGAGAGCTTTAAAGAAATGGTTTTCAAGCAATGCTCTAGAACAATGGTGGGCACACTCTGTGTGTCTCCAGGGACCAATTACCAGCCCCAAGTCCTGCCATGGTTTGCACTACCTCTCAAAGCCCAAACTAGGGATGAGATCCTATAGGTTGACTATCACAAATCAGTCCATGCGAAGCTATGCATTTAACTGTGATACACAACCCTTATGTTAATATTAGACAACTGAGTCACAACACCAAACATGCACAACCAAATGTGCATGCACATCAGTTCACAATATGCATCTGTATGAACAATAGCACCACATGAGCAAAGCCTTTTCCCCCAAATGAATGGTAATCTTCTGCATCAGACAGAAATGTTCACTCACATCTGTAGGGAAAAGGGTGCATACAGAGGACACCAACAGGATTTTGGTCAAGAAACATCTGTAAGGGGGGTTGCAGACTGCCAGAAATAGTGCAAATTGAGTCCACTTTTAGGGTTAGGGTTAGTGCTAGGGAATCATGGGGGTTGTTTTTTTTCTGGGACATTGAGCCTTCTCTGTCAGAGAGCTCTAGTGCCACAATAAACTACAGTCCCCATGATTCCCTAACTCTAACCCTAACCCTAAAAGTGGACTCAATTTGCACTATTTCTGGCAGTCTGCAACCCCCCTATGTCTAATTCCTGATTCTTTATTCCCTTTTTAAAAGAAAAAAATGGACTGCAGAAGAAGAAATCTGGATCTTTGTTATGTGTTAAAACAGAATCACTGTTTCTGGTGATGGAAAAAGTGGTGTTTAGGAGGGTCCTAGGACTTCAAAAATGGGTGGGAGGCACATGAGGCTCTTATGTGTTGCTCATCCCTGCTTTTGAATGACATTGTCATGACTCAATAGATCAAAGCAAAATCACTCTAAAAATGTGGGAGGATATAAATAGAAAAATCTATCTAAATGTGCCTATTATAAATAGAAAAACTATCAATATCCAAGAAAAGCAAAAGCAACCCTCCTCTAATACCCCAAAAGAAAATAAAACTGTTTAAACTTGTCATGCCAAAGGATAACACCACTGGAGCCAAGAGGATGGTTTTTGGAAGGAAATTCCATAACTGGGATGCCATCATTAGAAATGCATTGTTAAGAGTCATCACCACTGTAACCTCTGAAACCACATCATATCCAGGGGTAGGCAACCTTTCCCCTTTAAGGGCTGAAGGACTTCAGCTCCCAGAATCCCAGGAGCTATTGGCCAACATGGGACTATTGGCCAACATGGCTGAGGCTTCTGGGAGCTGAAGTCCCTCGGCCCTTAAAGGGGAAAGGTTGCCTACCCCTGATATAGACGATGCCATAGATTCATGCTCTGGAGAAAGAGTGGGGAATCTTTGCCTCTCTTGACAGTCTGGACTACAGCTTCCATAATCTCCCAGCCTTAGCCATACTGGTTGGGTCTATTGGGAGTTATAGGCCAAAACTCTGGAGATCCAAATGCTTCCCAACTGTTCTTTAGAGGGTTGCTCTTGCTCTACTACTACAAGCATTTGTGCGATAATGTTTGTCTTTTCCATGCATATTCTCTGCTCTATTTTATAACTCTGGCAAGACAAGCAACATATGAGGGGATATCATAAAGTTTTAATTATCACCTTTAAAAAAAATGACAGAAAGTTTGATGTTTTGATTTGTAGTTGTTAACTTTTCTCTACATAGGGGGGTTGCAGACTGCCAGAAATAGTGCAAATTGAGTCCACTTTTAGGGTTAGGGTTAGGGTTAGGGAATCATGGGAACTGTATTTTATTGTGGCACCAGAGCTCTCTGACAGAGAAGGCTCTATGTCTCAGAAGAAGAAGAAAAAAACAATTCCCATGATTCCCTAGCACTAACCCTAACTCTTAAAGTGGACTCAATTTGCACTATTTCTGGCAGTCTACAACCCCCCATAGTCACCATCCAGATTTACAAATTTTCCCAGAGTTTCTTGACCATCCAAATACTGTTATTGTAGAAGTCTGCAGACTGTGCCTTAAACCACTCTTCCACTTCATGAATGACGTCATCTGTGTTGTCAAATCAGCAACCCCACAATGGATTTTTCATTTCTGGGAAAGGAAAAAGTCACTAGGTGATGATGACACAAAATTTCATCAATATACCATAATAACCTCTGGGTGATAATTATTACTTTATGATACCTCCTCATATGCTAGACAGAAAACAACCTGTAACACCAGCAGAACACAATACAAAGAGGAAAATATACCATAGGTAACATTAGAATTTCAGCAGGTATTTGGTTGTTATTGTAAGTACATTATGATCTTTAAACGCTACGAGACCAAATGTTTGGGACCCTGTGGACATTTTTGGTTGGTGTATTCTTTCTCGATGTTCCCTCCACCTACATAGCAATGGATGAGTCAAAACATTTAGGTTGGCTACCTTACACAGAGTTGGAAAAATATGGCTGCATTTGAGGGAGGGTTGCAGTTGCTGGCAGAGGAAGTGGCTGGCAAAGGAGTTGCTTATTGCTTCTAAAAAGACATTCTGGCACTATAATTGTACCATGGTATGGTGAAATCATCCTGTTGACCAGGATTAGGATGGCCAGTGGTCCACATATCATACTGACCTTTGGGAAACTCTGATTTGGCATCTAGTGCAAGGGTGTAGCTATGAATAGGGCAAAATCCCCTCCTCCATAAGAATTCTGCCATCCCAGTGAAATTTTCCTTCTTCCTCAAAATTCTAGTATTGCACAAGAGTGGAACACCGAAAACCATTCACACCTAGAATGCTTCTTTGGATGTGTCTGCATTCCCATGGCCACTTTGATTGCCCCTTTTCTTTGGACACATTTCTAAATGCCCAGCTGGATTTTTAACTTATTGGAAAAATGTGGGTGGGGGAGCAGAAGAAAATTTCATTGGGAGGGCATAATTCTTATTTGGGTGGACCAATCTTGAAGTGAGAAAAATCTATGAAAAAAGTACAAAAGTCTTCTAATCTCATCTAGTAGGGAGAAAACTTTTTAAATTATTTATTTCTGCATGTGAGAATGGAGAAAGCACCGGGGGGTGGGGGACAAATGGAGGAAATGTTATTGTTTGCTGCTCTAACTGTTGTTCACATTCTTGAAGGGTTTTTTTAACATGTTTTCCTTTACAAAGAATATCCAGAGTAGTTCCAAGACAAAAACAGAACTGTATTATTCCTATCTAGATGCTGGGTTGTTTTTACTTTAGGATAGACTGCAGCAAAACCTCCACTTTTTCATGAGGTGCTAGCTGGCTAGTTTCAACTTTTTTTGCTGTTTTGGACAGGAGGAGTTGCACAGGGCATTTATGGTAGAACTATGAGATTTTTAAAACACTGCATAAGACATGCCCATCCAGGTCTTCAGAAACAATAGTTAGCAAAGTCATTGGGGAATTGTCTACAATATTGTGAAATCTGACTGTGTATTGCACAAATTGCCTACTCAGTTTCCTTAATCCTCCCTCCCTGCCCCACATTGGAGAGATCCATGTGGATTGTACAGTCAGCCCTCCATCTCCACTGATTCTGCATCCACTGAGCCAACCAACCACAGCTTTAAAATATTCATGGAGAGAAATTATAAAAAGCAAACTTTACTGTTCCCCATTTTTCTTGGCCATTGTATATAAAGACTTGAGCATCCACAGATTCTGGTATCCATGGGAGGTTCTAGAACCAATCCCCATCAGATAGCAGGGTTCCAGCATAAATGCTTTTCTGGGAAGTCCCAGTGGGTGAGAAATGAGGCTTTTTGTAGTGAAATATCTCACAAAGATCTACATCTCTCATTTTAACTTCTCATTCATCAACTGATTCAAAATGTCTGTCCTAGTTGGGACTAGCAACTAGATTTTGACCCTAATGGTTATGCTTCTACTACTCAATGGCACCAATTTGGTTTTGACACAGCCCATCCATCTCTGAAGTGGGGAGAGTTTGACCATTATCTTCAGAACATGCCATCCCCCTTCCTGAAAAATATGGAACTCAAATACATCATTGCTGCACCTCACCTATCTATGACAAGCAAAGAAGGAATGGATTTCTTAGGCCAGTGGATGGAAATGAAGGTACAGAATGCTCCTTTTTAATTGCACTGTCTCTCTCTGTAATGTGTTGAGCAAGCAAGCAAATTCAAGGAAGAAGTGCAGACAAGGTTCACAACAACATATTGAGCTCTGTCGCAACTTTTCCAGTCAAAGAACACAGAGAACGCAAATATAAATGAAGACCCAGTGACCCTTTGGATAAAGCAAGTTTATGCTTTATCCAAAGGGAGGAAAAGAAATCTGCAATTACATTTATTGCATGTGAAAATATGATTCCCATGAAGCTGCCAATATCAGCTTGACTTCATTAACCATATAAATGTTCTTTGGCAAGTCATCTTTGAAGAATAACTCCACTCCCAGTTTGTTAACATAATGAGACACCACTGCTATGTTCTGGGCACATTTATGGGATAATCATGTTGCAGATCTTTTGCCAATCATTTTGGTTTTTTTATTATTATTATTATTATTGGTGAGTCCCGATTAAAAGGAATTAACACATGGGGTTACAGATGCAGGGTAGTGCATGGGAGCAGGAATAATAAGTAAAAAAAAAAAATGGGCCTCAGAAGAGTGGATGCCATTGCCATCTTGTCAGCCAGGGCAAAGACTGGAAATCAAGCAGTTGGTTACAGGAGGCTCCAAAGGCTAGAATCCAAGAAGCCATACCCCTCTCAGTCCAATAGTAACAATGTCCCAGGTTACAACAAACCCAGTTGAATTTTTATCAGTAGGAACAATCCAATCTTGTCTGATCTTGGAAACTAAACAGGGTCAGCCCTGGTTAGTACTTGGATGGGAAACCATCAACAAATACCAGATGCTGGAGGCTATATTTCAGAGGAAGGAACTGACAAAACCCATCTCTGAGTATTCCTTGCCTAAGAAAATCTTATGAAATTTATGAGGTCAACAGGTGAGTACATACACAGGGGGAAATTATTTATTTATTGAAATAAAACAAAATTCATCTTCTGCCAACATCAGAACTCAGTTTTCACATTTCAATCTCATTCATTTTTGGGTATCATGGAAATCCAAGAAGAACCCAATTGGAAGAAGAAAAATGTCAGTTCTGGCTCACACATCCTTTCTTCCATATTGGCCAAAGGGATAGCCCCTAAGAAGTCAACAAAGAAGACAGGGATATCCAAGATGGCCTTGGGATGTAGCAACAGTGGAGCAAACTGAGAACATTGCCACCCTATAACATTTCTGTCCCACCCCCATGAAATTTTCCAGCTAGCAAGCTGCCACTGAGTTTTAACATAAGAGCTGTAATATAAAATATGGAAACATCCTTGATCCCTCCCGTTTTGCATGTGGCCCCACCCATTCCTGAAACACAGCACTTGTGAACTTTTCTCATAAATTGAAATTGACTCCAGCCCTTGGACTCAAAGTGTTTTCCCACCTGTGTTTTAAAATTGTAGATGTCTATAGCCATTGTAGAGGATCTTAGATTTTTCTTTCTCTTCTTCTGTTCTTTTCTTCTTTCTTCATAATTTTCTCCCAGACTTTTGATTATAGGAAAAGGTCAAGCAGCAACTTTAGCTGCTTTGGTGTCTTTGATCCTACTGTGGATTTCCAACACTGCCCTCATTAGAAACCATTTCTGCACCTGATTTATTAAGAGGTGAGGTGGGGCTGTTGGACTCTTTTGCAATTCCTAGAAAGGTGATAATAAATCTGATACTCATATCACAGGTGATGCTGATGGTATTTTTTCCCCTGGATTATGCTGAAGTTAGCAAATCAAACACAAATGTTACTAAATCGTTTTTATTTGGCTTTTTTTTTTGGGGGGGGGGAGGTGTCTGGCCAGCACTGTGCAAATCTTGAATGCCATGGAGAATGCATTTCTTGTCACTTTAGATATAAATACATACACTTCCATACTAATAAATTTTATTTTAATAAAAGAAAGGTCAAGGAAGCAAAAGTCCAGTTATTTATTTATTTATTTAAAAGTGGTCTTTGACTTCATTTTCTTTAACCTTTTCCAAAGGCCACAGATGTTTCCTTGGATTTTAGTGGTGAAAAAGAATGCAGTATTACCACTCTGTTCAAATGTAATGCTTCACAGACAGAAGATATGGGGGAAAGTGATCAGGGCCTTTGCAGACTGCCAGAAATAGTGCAAAGTGAGTCCACTTTCGGGGTTAGGGTTAGTGCTAGGGAATCATGGGAACTGGTTTTTTTTCTGAGACATTGAGCCTTCTCTGTCAGAGAGCTCTGGTGCCACAATAAAATACAGTTCCCATGATTCCCTAACCCTAACCCTTAAAATGGACTCAATTTGCACTATTTCTGGCAGTCTGCAAAGGCCCTGAGTTTAACAGAGAAACAAGCAGGCATATGTGTGTGTGTGTGCATCTCCATTCAAGTTGCCTGTTGACTTATGGCAAATCCATGCATTTTGATGGGTTTTTTAGGCAAAGAATATTCAGAAGTCATTTTAGCCATTCCTTCCTCTGGTAAATTGCCTAGAGCACCTAGTATTCCTAGGAAATCTCCCATCTAACCAGGGCTGTCCCTGCTTAAATTCCAAGATTAGACTAGATCTAGTGCTCTTAGGGTACAGAGGAGTAGAAAGAGGACCTTTCAATTGGAACAATGTGATTTTATGAAAGCAAGGAAGGAATGCGTTCACATTGCAAGGTATAGTACTTTCATACTATTTTAACTGCCCCGGCTCCATCCTGAAGAATTCTGGGATTTGTAATTTGGTAAAGCACTTAGAATTTTCTTCCAAAAAAAGGTTCTAATGCTGTAATTCAGAAGAGTGCCCTAAATGCTTCATTAAACTATACATCCCAGGATTCTATAGGGTGCAATCATGGTAGTTAAAGTGACATAGATTTTTGGACTTTGAAATATTTGCATATACATAACAAGATATCTTGGAGATATGACCCAAGTCTAAAGGTAATTTTATATACAATATTTTAATAATTTTGTGCATGGAACAAAGTTTGTGTACATTGAACCATCGGAAAACAAAGATGCCACTATCACAGCCACCCATGGATAATTTTGATTTTTGGAATTCCAGATAAGGGAAACTCAATTTGTACATCATCACAGTTTATAAAAAAATCCAGGGCTGGGTTGGGAGAGAGGATGCAAAAGCAGCCAAAGAAATGGAGCTACAAACATCTGATGGAGAGATAACATGACCCATTCAGTAGCTGTTGTTTTGGCACCCGTTTGGATGTCACATCATCCAAATGAAAACCCCAAAATGTTGCAGCAGCTAACATAACATCACAGACAAAAGAACAGATGATTTTGCTTTTTTGTTATCCATCATACACAGCACTGCCAACTTCAGGGCTTCTACCAGCACTGACATTTCAGACAAAGTATGTGTCAACCGTATTCAATAATATACCAAGCTGTGGGTTATTAAGTATGGAGTAACTTGACCACAGCAATTAAAGGGAGATTAAAGAATAAGAACCAACCTTCTCTTTGCGGCATACACAACTCTCCCCCATCCCCACAACATATGGAGGCTTAAATATTTCAAAGTGTGAAAACCACATCAGAAACCAAGAGATTAGACACTTGAAACCTATTTTTTTCTCTTGCTTCATTCCTCCTTCTGTCCCTGTAGAACAGACACTCACATGAATGACAGTGAGTTGTTATGAACATAATTGTGATTGAAAGAGTTATGATGCCTATAGATTTATGGCTACCTTTCTTAGCATAGATCTCAATCAGTTTTGTGGAGCTTCTTTTAGAATACACACACAGAGAGAGAGGATTATGTGTGACTCCATGGTCAACTTCTGCCAAACACATACCTTACAATTGTGCTGGAGGATCTAGAAAATACCTAGAGAGCACTTTTTTTTTTTCAGATGTAGATAAGTGAAACTGTAGGTACCAGTCCTGCAGATATAGGATGTGTCTTCACTGCAGAAATAATACAGCTTGACAGCGATTCAACTGCCGTGGCTTAATGTTACAGAATCCTGGGATTTGTTGTTTTGTGAGATATTTTGCCTTCTCTGTCAGAGAGTTCTGGTGCCACAACAAACTACAGGTCCCAGGATTCCATTGCATTGAGGCATGGCAATTAAAGCAGTGTCAAACTGCATTATTTCTGCAGTGCAGATGCTGTCACAGAGGTCATGCCATATAGTCTTATGGGGGTTGTTAACTCAGATTCCCAAATCAGCAGCATAACATTTCTCTAAATTGTAGGGCCAAAACCTAAGACTAGATGATGAAGCCCTGTGATGCCATAATGTGAGTCCGTGTTATGTCACAGAGGAAAGGCAGCTCAGATTGGAAGGTGGGCCAGAACTAATTCTGGATCATCAGATTGAATAATTGGGTCTGAGAGATCTCTAGATCAAATGGGCATAGAAGCTTGGAAAAGTAGTATGCCTAGTAGTATGGCATCCTGGAGCTAAGATTGCTATCCTGTGGGTCACTATGACTTTGATTATTATTATTTTTTCAAAATATTCCTCAGTACATACTCTTTAATTTTATTATGGGGATTTCAGAGCTATTGATGATTTAATTCAAAGATGTAATTGAAATCAGTTGAAACAGATTAACAAATAACTTTGAGGGCAAGACAATAGATGCTGAATCCTGACGTATGTTTTATTTTTCACACAAAGGCACACAGACACACATCAAGCAAGCTGCAAACTTTTCAGTAATGAGGTTTATAATAGGAAATGCTTGCTTGCTTTTTACTTCGGCAGCCTGAACTTGCTGCTGTAATAAGCTATTTTTATTGTTTAAGTGATTACACCTTCGAAAATGACTGATGATAACATAGCTCCAAGGGTTTAATGAGAGGAAGTCTTAAATGGCTCAGGCTGATATTGTAGCTCTTTAAACAGATGAAACAACAAAAATATTATGAGGAGGAGGAGACATAGTGTCAGATGAAGGGCAGAGCACATTGCAGATAAAAATATCAGAGACTGATGTTTACAACTAGCTATAACAGCAGATGAGGCAGTATATTACTGTTCTTTCAATACATGGATGGTTAATCCCTATTTTTCTTTTAAATGAGAGAGCTGAGGACAAACAGAGCTCAGTTATAATTCAGGCTAGAAGCTAAAGTATCAATTGGGTCAGAATAGCTTCTCCATCTCCACTGGAACTTGTCATGGTCTAGGAAATTCTAGTCCAGTCCTACCAGACAAAGCATGTGTGCTGCAGCCAACCATGGCCTGGAGACATCCAAGGCCTAAACAAGTGTGACATGGAAATAAAACTAGCCATGTGCCAGCTTCCATACACACAAAGGTTCATAAAATATATATAATAAAATACACTGAGTTCCTTGTAACTTTTGGTCCACCTCAGGTTTATTTGGGGCCATTCAATTATCGTTCACAGCTTGATTCCAGGTTACCTATAAACCACCCAGAAAGAGTGGACTTCATCACTTCCAGGCCTGGAGGCTGTGTATCTCTAATTACCAGATGCTAAAGATGTATTATTTATTTAGTATTTGTTCTTATAAGGTAGTGGTGTGCTACAGTCAGAGCTCAGAGGGCTGAAATGTTGGGACTTTTGACAGAAGAAGTGCCAATGAATCATCGAACCACAAAGCTGGAAGAGGTCTCAAGGTCCATGGAGTCCAACTTCCTGCTCAATGCTGGAACTCTGGCTAGAGCATTTCTAGCAGGTAGCTAAACAGCCTCTTTCTATAGATGTCCAGAAAAAGAGACCCTACCACCTCTCTAGGTAATTGAATCCACAGCCAAACCACTCTTACCACCATGAAATTCCTTCTAATGTTCAATCAAATTCTACTCTTCTGTAATTTAAAACCATTAGGGCAGCAGAGAACAAACCTGCCCAGTCCTCTCTGTGACAGCCCTTGATATATTTAAAGAGTGCAGTCATGTCACTCTTCAGTCTTCTCTTCCCTAGGCTGGACATGCCCAACTCCCTCAATTTTTCTAATATGTTTTGTTCCTTTATCTGTTCTCATCCCTGCTCCACCAGACCCAGAAAGACTGTGGGACAGCAGAATCAGCCCACCTTCACCAACAGCTGTTGGTGAGAAGAGCATGTCCTCTGTGTGTGGTGGATTTGCTGGCCAGGTGCAAAAGTGAGTTGCCTCCCTTTCCCATCCAGCTGACAGCTCTGCCAAACCTGGAAAAGGCTGTTGGAGGGAGGAGTGCGGTATTTTTTAAAAAATGATCTGCATCAGATGTCAAATATACTAGGAACACCACTTAGTTCCGTGTATATCAAACACTGAGCCCCCTAAATCAACCTACCAGCTGAAATGTGATGGAGGACCTCCATCAGCAGTTTTGAAGTGAGTTTCGCTTTGCATTGGCCTACAAAGCTTCAAACAGCTTGGAACCAGGACATCTAAAAGACCATCTCCTCCTGTGTGAACCTTTCTAGAATTTGCAGTCCTCAGCCAAGGCCCTGAGAGTCTACATTGGTGACTATATAAGAGAGGACCTTCTCCATGGTAGCCCTTTGGTTATGGAACTCTCTCTCAAAGGAAATCAAACTGGCTCTGTCCCCATTGAGCTTCCAGCAGGTGGACAAAACTGTATCATTCCATATGGAGTGAGTTTGCTTGTTTGTTAATGGCTTCTAACATTGTTTTAAATCATATTTCAAAAGTATTATACCTAGCTTTGGAGGGAGGTGTTGGACACACAAACAATAAATACTTTAAAGATGCAGCTTCAGATCTAATACACTTTTTGTGTATGGAATAGGAAAAGGTACCATGTTGTCATTTGACTCAGATAGCAACTGGTTTCATGTCTATCATGATCTGTTGAGGGGACTTGAAAGCAAGTAATTCTTTCTTAGCCCACATAGTGCTACTAAAACTGTTGACCTACTGTATGCAGGCTGAATCTCCCTTGTCCAGAATTTCAAAATCCAAAATACTCCAAAAACTAAAACTTTTTCATGTGTGGCTGAGATAGCGACACTTTTGCTTCCTGATGGTTCAATTATACACAATGTTTTAAGAACCATTACTTAAAACATTGTGTATAAAACTGTCCTCAAGCTTTGTGTATAAGATGTATAGGAAACATAAATGAATTTCATGCTTAGCCTTGGGTTCCACCTCCAAGATATGTATGCATAGGCAAAAACAGGCATTCCAACCCCTCCACCCAAAAAATCCTAAATCCAAAACACCTTTGATCCCAAACATTTCCGATAAGGGAGACTCAACCTGTATAGTACTTGAAAGAATCATGTTTGTGGCACTGTGACTACTAGTGTTGTGTAAGTTCTGCTGTTTGTTTTACTTCATTTTATCTTTTAAACACTCGACTTGTTATAATTATGTCTTTTTCCCCCCCCCACCAAGTGCTCAAAAGCTGTGGTTAGGCTTTTTCAGAAAACAAAAACTTTTTAAGGATTGTTTTAAGCTCTTAGACTTATCTTTGTGACTGGTGACTCCCTATACATATATAATGCATATGTAGTTGTTAAGGCATGGGTGAATCTAACACCATTGATCTGATTAGATTTTAGGATCATGTTTGGGGATTACTCTTGAACACTGTAAAAGTACTGTATAAATGCTGGGAAATGCTAAAAAAGATGGATCCTTGGTCTGACTGAACAGGATAAATTTTACAGCCTTGCCTGTCTTTATTCCAGGCTGTGGGATTACATCGTGAATGCAAATCTCAGATGATTCTAGAGCCTGAAATTTGGTTGGGAAAAAAATGAAAGCTCACACTCCTTTGGGTTTTCAGAACTTGATCTGAATGGTGAGGACTTGTCTGTCTCTTGATTTCTCAGCTCTGTTTGTTTCTCATCTCACTCCCTCACCAACCTCCAGGGAACACGGGATCACATGGACCGACAAGCAACCTGCCAGCCATGCAAATCTTCAAGCTACTTAAAACTCTGCCTGCAACAGCTGGAGCCAAATAATAGAGGCAGCTTGCAAAGGGATTCCAAAGATGACAGCAAGAGGAGGTCGATATAAAGCCCTCCTCCATATAGAGTTCACTTCCTTAAAAGGTATAGGAAGCCTATGGAAAAGGGATGGGGTGAAAAAACAAATATTTTATTTCATTTCATTTATTTATTTATTTATTTATTAAAAAAGGTTTGAAAAAAATCTATGTTTTTCAAATATCAGTAAATCCTATCAAAGGGAATTGTGGACTGATGAGAATTTTTGCAGTTCAGGAGTTATTCTGAGCAAAACTGACACCTTTTCATGCAGAAAACCTCACTTTCTGTACAGGGAAGTGCATTTTTGTGCAGAAAATAATGATTCTATGTGCAGAAAACCCTGTTTCCTTCACAGAAAATGTTTTTGCCTCAAAAGCCATGCGTGAATTCTGCACAGAATAAGTCCTTAACTACAGCATTTTCTGTGCAGAATGTAACATTTCTTGGCAAAGAGAGCGAGGGAGGATTTATGGCCTTGTCTGCCTTTATTCCAGGCTCTGGATTTACTTTGTAAAGCTATCTGACTATTTCTAAAGCTTGAAATTTCAGTGGGGAAAATGAAAGCTTGGAGTCCTCTGGGTTTTCAAAATTTTATCTGAATGATGAACCACCATGTGCTAATTTTACACAAACTAAGGGGGGTTGCAGATGGTAAAAAACGGTGCCTTCAATCCCAGGAAGGGGAGGGGCAGCCGGACGCTGAGCGCCCCATCCCCTTCCTGAGGGGCACCCCATCCTCTTCCATCAGAGCGACAGCCCATCCGCACGACGGGCGCTCCAATGACGTCCTTCCAACTCAGCATCTGGACACGCTGAGCCAGAAAAGACGCCAAAGAGGTGCGCCACGCCTCTTGAGGCTCCCCTTTCGCAGCTTGCGGAAGGAGTGCTATTTTAGCGCTCCTTTCGCAGACAGCGAAAGAGAGGATCGGGGCCAAGGTGTCCGGCAGCCTCAGCCTCAATCCTCTGCTTCCGGGGGAGGCCCAGGGATGCCCGTCTGCATCCCCCCTAAGTTTTGAAATGCAAATAGTTCTCACAAACTGCACTGTTCTCAAAAATTTTCTTGCAGCAGGAATAACAATGTTAAAATTATTAATTGGCTCATTCAAAAGTATAATTGAAGAAGAATTGTATCCCTACTTCTGGAGGCCACTAAGTACTATAATGCACTTTATTGATTCATAGATGTGCTATCATTGAAGAGATTTAGTCCAATCTTCTACTGTGAAATGGAGCTATCCATCTACTAGATGTCTACACATTGATCTATTTAGGATGCACTGACACTGTACAAATAATGTAGTTTGATATCACTTTCAATGCTGTAGCTCCATCATATGGAATTCTCGGATTTGAAGTTTTATAAGATCTTTAGCCTTCTCTGCCAAAGTGCCTCACACAACTACAAATCCCAGGATTCTGTAGCATGGAGCCATGGCAGTTAAAATGATGTCAATTTGCATTATTTCTACAGTTCAGATGCACTCATAGATAGCTGAAAGCACCATGAAAATGGTCTTTCAAGGTCACCCCAACATCCATCTACGGTACTTTCTCTTTTGCTTTTAGCACAGTTACTAGTCATAGGTTGACTTTGGAAGTAATGTGTTAAAATAATTGTGTTACATGTTACTCTGTTGCATAACATTGGGTAGCACTGTTACATTTTAACTTATGAAGAGAAGATCAGAAATGATACAGTAATGGGTAACATTTACTTTCCATTGCAAAAGCTTCACCCTACATGTTGCCTTTATTTAATTTTTCCCAATGTTGGTGATGGAGGAGCAAAAAATAATAATCATATTGATGCACAGCATTATTTATTACCCATAAGACACACATTACTCATAAAAATTAATGTGAACCATGTAATATGTTACTTTTTGAATAAAGGTTTCCAAGCTCAGGAAAGAGTTATACTTGTCCCTGAACACAGAGGGAACATTGCACAATGGTGATTCACCAGAGAAAGCCCACAACATCTTCAGGATAAGCCAAAGTGTTGCATTTTTTAAAAAAATCCCTTTGCATTCATAAATATATTTTATCTCAAAGTATGGATTTATAAACATATTTTGTCTCAATATGTGCATTTGGGAGCCTATTTGAACTGAACATTGATCCTGACAGTGCAAACAACTGGATGGTTAGCATTCACTAGCAGGTATGGGTTGGACAAATTTATCTCAGAATTGGACATACATGAAACTCTTAAAACATCTTTTTGTGAATATATATGGAGAGGAAGAGAGAGGAAAGTGCTTGTGGGCTCAGTTTTCACTCTTGGAAAATCTTTACCCTATCCATTGGTAGTGTCTTTTTATTCCTTTATTTGTTACTGTTGTGTGCTTACAAGTTTTAAGTGCTTCCAACTTATGATGACCCTAAGGCAAACCTATCATGGGGTTTTCTTGGCAAGATTGTCCAGAGGGAGTTTGCTATTGCCTTCCTCTAAGACTGAAAGAATGTGACTTGCCCAAGATTGTTTATGGCCAAGCAGGGATCAATTCCTGGACTCCCAGAGTCCTAGCCCAATATTCAAGACACTACACCACCCTGGTTCTCACACTTTTATTTACCTCTCATATCATGTACTACATTCTCTCCTTGTCTTTCTCGGTCTTTCTCTCTCTCACACACACGGTCTCCTGTCTTTTTGAAGTGCAAGCTCTTGGGAATAGTGTCAGATGTCTGAATTTTCCTGGCTAACTACCTGCAATAAATAAATCAGCATAAATCCACACTTCAGACAAGAAGCCTCAGTCAGACCAGCTTCCTTTATAAACAGAAAATTCCCTGACATTTAAAAAGGAAATATTTAGGATATCAAACCTATTGTTAAACAATAGATATTTTGTGCAGATTATAACAGTGTCATTTGCCCCCAAAGAAATGCATGTACACAAAACACAGGTACCAAGACTGATGGTCTAGTCCAGGGGTAGGCAACCTTTCCCCTTTAAGGGCCGAGGGACTTCAGCTCCCAGAAGCCTCAGCCATGTTGGCCAATAGACCCATGTTGGCCAATAGCTCCAGGGATTCTGGGAGCTGAAGTCCCTCGGCCCTTAAAGGGGAAAGGTTGCCTACCCCTGGTCTAGTCTTTTAGGAAGTGTCACTCACCTTGAAATCTGGGCTATAGAAAACATGGCTCTCCAAATGTTGGTCTGTAATGTCTATGTTTTCTCACTATTGGTTGCTCTGGCAAGGGCTGATGGGGACTCTAGTCTAGCCACATCTGGAAGGCTATCCATGCCCCATGCCTGCTTTAGATCAACCTTCCCTAATGCAACTCCATCCAGATGTATTGGAACACAATTCCCATCATCCTTCTCCTTGGCCAGGTTGATTTGGGCTCATGGGTATTGTAGAACAAAACACATGGAGGATGCTGGGTTGGAACAGGCAGCTTTAAATATTGTAAATTCACACTGAGTGCTCCTTCATGGCCTCTCTTTAGTTTGATATTAAACCTGGGACAGAACTAGCAGCTTCAGCTGACCCTAAACATTTAGTTACATTAATCATGAGGTGTTTTTTGTGATATCTGAGGTTTTGGGGTTTTTTTAAAAAAAATGGAGCATCCTGCCGAAAAGACATTTTATTAGCTGGACATTGATCAAACAGGTATCTGTAGATCGTAGCACATTAATCACTCTCCAGTTTATCAGTTCCACCAGTAGAATATGTAAATGGGATGTCTGTCAGTGATAAGAGGAAGTGGAATTTATTCTTCAGATGAGTCCATCTGGAACTGCTGATATCATCTTCCCTAAGACAGTAGGTTATAGAGATAAATTCTTTGCATTGGTGATGCCGGCCTGCTGACAGACCCCACCAAAAGAAATAATAACATCCAAGTACAATTGAATTAAAAGCTTGCCAAAAGCAATGGGAGTTGCATTTTCTCCTTCAGCGGATTGAATGCCTTGCTCCTCCACAGTGAGAAAGGGGTTTGGGAAGAGAGGAAGAAAAAAACACAAAGATGTTTCACAAAAGCTTTCCTAGTTGCTCTGGAAGCTGGAAAATGCTTTTGGGAAAGTCCTTCCTGCTCGGGCCTTTTGCCCAGGTGTGAGAGCTTTGCTTTGTGGCAAAGGATGTAAAGCTTCACAAAGCTCAGAAGTAGAGGTTTTTCCCATGCAGATGGATCATATTAATATGACAACAACTTGTCAGACGTGGGAAGAAAAAGACAAAAATGGTCTTTCCTGAAAATCTTTGTGCACAGCCAGCTCTTTAAATGGAATTGCCCAGGATGGAATCACTGATGTCTGGCAATCCCAGCCACAGTTCATTAAGTGGTATAACCTAACATAAGTATGGGCAACTATATGGAGCCAGGGCTGAGTTTCACCCCAAGATCTGTCCCTTGAACTGCAATGGCATATCTGGGGCATACCAAAAAGTGACGTCAGTGCCAGTTGCTACTTTTGGATCCGCTTTTGGCTAAAAACTATCATTTGGGAGGGATATGTAGGTTCATGATATAGAAAAGTTGCATTTGCAGCCAATATTTTGATAGTGAAAATGGCCTCAAAATCAGCCCCAATTTTTTTTTTAAATGAGGTGTTAAAGAGACTTGCAGAGACTGATAGGTTGTTTTGATCTCAAAAACATGCAGCCTGTAGGGCACATTTTTACCAGTTCAGAGTAACCAGAAGATACATTTGCATAAGTACTTTTTCAGCATTGCACAAGAAGGTATCCAATTACTCCTTGTTCAATGGTTTTCCTACCTTGTCTGACAGCTGCTAGACACCATGGGGTGAAGCTTCATCCCTGACCCAAACCAAGTCACTGATTGATAGGGGCTCCGGGAATGCTCTGTTATGCCAACACTGGGCTGGAAGCCATAGTGCCATAGAGTCCAAAAATGTTCTTTCACTGGTAAAATATAGCACTAACTCTCCCTCTCCCTCTATATATATAGCCCTGAAAGGATGAGAAGAGAAGGGAACATACTGTACTAACATATCTCTCTTTTTTTTTTTTTTAAAGAAACCCACTTGAGTGTGGGGATAAGATATTGTAGATAGTGCCAGGAACTGCCAGGAACAACTACAACTGAGAACTACAGCAGTAAATACCACAACCTCCTGATATATCTATTCCATGTGGAGATGCCCAAGAACATGTTTCCTGACAATATGTTCAAGAGAAGTGAAAGGTATCATAGCATCAGTCTGTGTCTATAAATCTGGGAGTAAAGGCACATAACTACAACAGCAATAAGTTTGTCAGTCAGGTTATTTGTGTGTAAACATCCAGAAGATTGCCCTGTTGTAAAAGCTAATATGTCTGAAAACTAAGAGGTACTTTAATTAACTTCTGAAAAGTTATTATCAGTAGCAGGGTAGGATTGCTACCATGTATGTATGTGTTTGGAATAATATACATGCATAATGGATGGATTTTGCCCTTGGATACCAATATGTATCTCCAGTGCTTTTATAATAACAGGCAAAATTTTATCACCTGGCGTAACTCTTAACTTGATCAGTGCCTCACAGTGTCCTTAAGGTGTCATCAAAATGTTAAAAATAGACTTGCTCCAGGGTCCCTAAAATACATAATTATGGGTATTTATTTATTTATTTATTTATTTTTACCTTTACCAGAAGTAGAACAACCTCATCATCCAGTCTTTGTAAATACTTTAATTATTCTGCTATTCAGATCTATATCAAATGAAAATAAAATAACTGTTGACAGACTTTCCCTCCTGGAGACACTCAACTTTTTGATATATATATATATATATATATATATATATATATATATATATATGTACACTACTTGCTTTCTCCTTATGCTTTATGGTTGGTGTAAAAATTTATTTCACATCTGGGGAATATTTAGCCCTCCAGAGGTTGTTTTAAACTAGAGCTTCCATGCACTCTATCATTTGCCCTATTGGCTTGATCTTGTGGGAGTTAAAGTCCAGGGCACCTGAAAGATCAATTCTTCCCTATCTCTGATTGATATAGATCTATTTTAAAAAACAGAAAATCAGCCTGGCAGATGGGTTTCTGTTTTTGTCCAGGAGTGCCACTGCATTAGGATGTACCAACCAAAACTACCAGCAGAGCAGTTTGTGGGTGAATGAGTGTGTTTTAATATGGTTGCCAATGCCGTTGGTGCCATTGTTGTTGGCTATCAACCTATGGTAACCCTATGAATGAGAGACCTCCAAGAGCTCCTGCTCTACTCAGGTCTTGCAAACTTAGGGTCATGGCTTCCTTCATGGACTCAGTCCCCCTCTTTTCCTTACTTTAGTATTGAGTAATCTTTCAATATTAGAAGGAATTAGAGAGATGAGGCCCAACAAAGACATTTTTCTGAGCTCTGGACACCCCTGCCCTGCTTCAGAACTACTATCTAAAGATGGATGATTAGTACCACTTCCTAACTTCAGTGAATCATGAGTTGCATCCTTACTTTGAAGAGATGGAAGGTATATTTACACTCCTAGAATTACATAAAAATGTGCAATGCCTCTACATTAGTAAATCGAGACATGGTGCAAGCAAATGTGCCAGCAAATGGACATGTTCATCTTCATGTACATTGTCCCCCTGTCTTTGCAGTGTACAACACATAACATGAACCTGAAAGTGTAGTGTGCCTGAACAGGGACACTTCATGTACTCCATGCACAACTCTGCTTTGGCAACTTTGAGCTCAGTGTAGACATTTTGAATCAGACAAAAATTTCTAACCTCTTCAGTAGGGGACCCTGAAAAATATTCATTTGTAGAACACAAACAGGGGTCCAGCTATAAAATTCAGATAAAATTCTTATTGAAGAAACTGAGCAGGGAAAGAGGGAGGAAAAGACAAAATAGTCTACATTGTTTGTGTGTGCCTTCAAGTTTCTGACTTATAGCGACCTTAAGGTGAACCTATCAAAGGCTTTTCTTGACAGGTTTATTCAGAGGGGGTTTGCCATTGCCATCCTCTGGGCATAAGAAAGTGTGACTTACCCAGGGTCACCTAGCTGGTTTCCATGCCTAAGCCAGGATTTGAACTCTGGTCTCCAGAGTTGTAGTCCAACACTCAAATCACCACAACATGCTAGTTCTGATATAGGCTGCATAGATACCTATGGTCTAAATAGACACCCATTAAAAAAAAAAAAGAAGGGCAATAGATTAAAAGTTTAGATTTAAAAATCTGAGCATGATGTTAAGAGAGTGAGAAGAGGGGAAAAACAGATATTTCCACTGGTTATTAAAGTCTCCAGCAAATTAGGTTCTTCAAACACAGGCAAGTATATTTAGGATGGACAGTTAGAAGTAATTTCTGGAGAGGTAGGTGGCAAGAAGTACATCTTCTGAGACATTGAAGAATGGAAGTAAAAGGGAGTGAATGAACAAATTAATGATTAAAGGAAGAGCCCTCCTCCCCTTCCCATTCTGGAAGTCCTGTCCAGCCTGGCCTCCCAGCTTCAAGCAATCTTTCACTGTCAACATATGCCAAGAAATTGATTCAATTAAGATTAGCAGCCTCACAGTTGGGGCAGAAGGGTAGGTGTTTTGTGTGTGTGTGTAAAGAGAAATGGCTTCACTTTGGACAAATGTTTTCCCTTCCTCCCCTCTATGCTCTGGATGTGACCCAGAAGGGGCTCGGGGGTGACTTAATTGCAACGGATCATCAGGTAAATCTAGAGACTCATTCAAAAGATTAACAAACCTAATGGCCATTTTATGTTTCCAAAGCTATTTATGGCTTTCCTGTATGAACGCGCACACATAGGTTCCAGATCTGTTATCATTCATTCTTACAACTCAGACAACTTTGGGAAGAAATGGTGGGCTAAAAATGTGAAGCATAAATATGAAGATCAACAAATAAATAAATTTCAGCCAATTCAGCTCCCAGGAGAGTGCTGACTATGCACTGAAGCCATGCTCAGGTCTTCCAAACACAAGTAATGAAGAAAAGAGAGTAGGACAACAGCAGCAACAATCACAACTAGGTGCAATAATTCTTGGTTGCCTAAATTCATCATTGACCCAAATAAACCAGAGTGGACAACTGCACAGGTCTGTTTTTGCCCCCACAAATCCACCTGTGGGTTGCAGCCACAAACTGGGGCACACTGGGACTGATACATCATCACTTCTGGTTTCCATTTGGAGTCAAAATGGGCTGGGTTTGGGGTGGTGGGGGTTCTTAGGGTGGGTAATTAAACTATCGTGTTTGCAGGCAATTTGGAGACATTTGGGGGAAAATATTCCCAGTTTTGGCCCATTTTAAAAAATGGTGGGGTGAGGCATTGGAATGCAGAAAGTGGGATAGAGAGCATAGGCTACACTTTCTGCACCCCTGATGTAAACTTTCAGATATCTAAATTCACTCTCAGGGTTGTGAGTTCAATACAAGCCAGGGGCTCAGGGTTAACTCAGCCTTGCATCCTTCCATGGTCACTAAAATGAGTACCCAGCTTGTTGGGGGCAATTGGCTTACACATTGTAAACCACATAGGGAATGTTTAAGTGCACTGATGAACAATATAGAAACGTACTTGCTATTGCTATAGCATCTGGGACTAGGGACCACAGCTTCAAGGCAGGTAGAAGCTACTATAAATTAATTAGCAAAATAATGATGATGATACTGCCTGATCTGATTTGTTTAAAAAAAAAAGATGGTGGTCAGCATATCCAATTCAAAGTCCAACTAATGAAGAAACATGTTCTGAACTGGCCATTCACATGACTCTAAGAAACTTGATTTTTTTTCCAAAAAATTAAAATCTTGTCTTTCTTGTCTGTTGTACAGTGGTATACTGCCTTGAACATGGAGGTTCACTTTGGCTCTGATTCTGGATGGGTTTTGGTCAGGAGCAAATTCCATCACTAAAGTAAATTCTTAGTGCTTTTACAACTAATGCTTTTAAAAATGAGAAGCTATCTAAATATAGTGGCTATTATTGCATGCATTCATATCCCATCAAAAGCCAACCTATGATCCAAGTAGTCTCGAAAGACAATCCAGCAGTCCTGTTGAGCAGATTAACAGGGGTTGCAGACTGCCAGAAATAGTGCAAATTGAGTCCACTTTTAGGGTTAGGGTTAGTGCTAGGGAATCATGGGAATCATGGGAATTGTTTTTTTTCTGAGACATTGAGCCTTCTCTGTCAGAGAACTCTGACAGAGAATAAATAAAATACATTTACCCATGATTCCCTAACCCTAACCCTAAAAGTGGACTCAATTTGCACTATTTCTGGCAGTCTACAACCCCCCTAACCTTCTCAAACCTAACTGCATTTTGTAAAGAGCTTCCCCCACACACACAGCAGTCCTTCCTACAGCTGCACATTTTTTCTCAGTTGTTCACAATTCGCTTTTAAATGGCCCTAACAGTTTTATGGCCCTTAATGATCACCCTTTTGTGCACTGGATTGCCAATCAAGGATCACTTAATGACAAAACAGAATAATTTAACCCCTGTTCAAAGAACAATGCTTAGAATTGCTCCGGTTAGTGTTTTGACACAACAGCCTCTTAGAAGAAAGCTCCTCTACAGAATAGGGTAGCTATCATTAACAAGCCCTTCTCTGTGTCTTCAGCAGCCATCTACAATAGCCTGACCTTTGAACTCTGAGCTTTTGCTTTAACCGAATCACAACCGCTTTAACATTTGGGTTAGTCATTTAAAAGCTGCAGGTGTGGCAGCTGGACAATACCTAATAAAGTGCATGCGGTGGGGATGAATGTGGAGCCCTCTGCACCAGAGAAGAATCTCCCCCTTAAAGCTGCACAATGCCCAAGAATTAGCAAAAGCATTTCAAAAAGTTTAATGTACCGTAATCCAGATCCACTTGTTAAGAGTAGCAGAGCTAGAAATGAGTGTTATTTGGTTCACAAAGGAAAGGTCCTGCCAACAGGGCAGTCATCACTGGAGTCCATCAAATTTCAAAGGGAGTCAGCTCTTAAAATGAATTTGCATGGGTCCCACCAACAACTCTGGATTCGAGAAGTTCAAACCCCATGAAGCATTATATCAGAAAAGAACTTTTGTATTATACAGAACTCTTCTTTGGCTGTAAATGTGGTGTTTTATGAAATGGGATAGTGGCCTTGATCTGGCACCTTTTTATCATATCCCTTTCCACTGGGATTTCTCCATTTGAAGTGGACAGTATAAAAAAAGAAGGTTTCGCTTGGTCTGGATCTTACCATCAACATTTCACAAACAAACAAAAGAAGAACAACTTGTAACACCCCAAATCGTATCCCAAAGATCATGACTCAAACACTCCCATTTCTTCAATTGTTATATATTGGTAAAAACTCTCCTGTGACGTATTCATTTACTTTCATTGGTCTTAAACCAGTTTAAAACCCAGAATGGTGTTTGTTCTTGTCAGCTATTTAAAGGTCATTTTTAAATTAAAGTAATTCATGACTTCTTATTCACTACTGTTATTATTCTGAAGTAACTTTTTAACATCACTTGTTATTAAAAGAGTAGTGTATTAATAGCACATTACTAATGTATTTTAAATTAATGTTTGGATTTTTTTTAAAAAATCACTTAAATAAAAATGCAGAGAATAGTCCCAGACAGCTGCAGCTGCATTTCATGAGCAATGGACAAACATTATTTGGTATACTGTTAAAAATCCAAACCAGTTGTTATTTTTATGGAAAAATATTTAAATATTTTAATGTACGTTTTGTAAAAAAGAAAAATAATGCCATTATATCCACTAATGATGTGTTAAAGGCAATGCCATTATTTCTATCATTTTACTCCTAATCTCGTTGTGTCTTATTAAAGAGATAAAAAGGAAAAGAAAAATGTTTAACTGTTACAAAGTAGATTGTAATTAACAGTTATATATCTCAGCACAGAATACCAGGCATTGCCCTTAGTGTTCATGTGCAGACTTTTCTAAACATCTGCACTAAAGAGGATCTCAGCTACAAGTTGAGTCTCCTTTATCCAGAACTCTGAAATTCAAAGTACTCCAAAACCCAAAACTTTTTTCATGGATAGCAGAGAAAGTGACACCTTTGTTTTCTGATGGTTTAATGTACACAAATTTTGTTTCATGCCCCAAATTATTTTAACATATTGTATAAGATTACCTTCAGCCTTCTGACCTCTGGAGTCTGTCTGCTCCTGGTTTAAATGACAATTAAGATTGTGTTAAAGAGTGTGAGTCATATATTAGCCCCTCCTTTTAGGTATTGATGCATTCTCAGAATGCATGGAGACAGGAATGTGGCTGTACAGAGTAGGTCCATCTATGATTGTGCTCTGCTCCCTGGTTGGTCCACACTGAGCCAAAAGTCTGAGAAATTTTCTCACCTTGTTCAGTTGAATGTGCTTAGAATCCTCCATGAGATCAGGAACTATTGCTACCTCATATACTGTGCCTCCAGACAGAAAAAAAATTGAGGGGGGAAGGCTATAGTTGGAGAATGAGTCAATCTGGGTCATATACAGCCATTGGAGATTACTAAGGTTAAAGGGAGATAGACTAGTGGGGTCTTAGCCATTCCAGAATCCATCACAACAACTGATTTCTGGCAGTAGAACTGCATAAGATATTCTCCCAATGAAATAGAACATTGCTTTTGTATAGACATGTTTGGTGAGGACATGAGAGAGAGCCTTCTCGGTGGCTGCTCCCGAGTTGTAGAACTCCCTTTCTTCAGAGGTCTGCCTGACCCTTTCCCTGCGGTCTTTCACACAGTGTCTGTCTGTTAGACACTGTTGGACAATGACTATGTGATTACTCATGTTCTTCATGCAAAACTGGCATCTGACTTCTGGCAGTAGGACTGCATAAGATGCCAGTTTTGTATGAATAACATGGATAAGCACATGGTCATTGTCTAACAGTGCACCTCTGGGACCATAATGCCCAGTGCAGTTTTCCAAAACTTTTCCCCACTTATTTGATCTATCAGAAATGCTTTAAAGAAATGAGTCCTCAATTTTGCATCTCTGACGCTAACATCATCACAGCCATTTTGTCCTTTAAAAAAAAAAGCCTAAATTCCTGATGCATGTAGTTTAATTTTTTTTCCCTTGCAAGAAATAAAACTGCGCTCAGAAACCGGCCTGTCGACAACCAAGCAAAAGGACCCTCTTTTTGCTCTGCAATATTTCTCAGCGATGCCTGTCCCTTAACCAGTCCACAACTTGCATATTCCAAGTGAACATCTTGATTCAATTGGCAGTCTGTGCTTAATTACATGGGGTTGAGTGAGAAAGGACGAGAGAGGGGGAAGGAGGCAGCGGGCTTGTTTATCTCCTTTAAACAGGGCCTTGGTTGCAAGCATTTGTTATCTTTGGTGTGAAATGTAGGCCGACAACAATTAATGTTTCCTATCCCAGCAGCTCTACAGCTTTCCAGAGGGAAGGAGTGAAGGAAAAAGGGGGGTGCAAGCAGGCTGGCTGGAGCAATGTAATTCCTATCATGCAGCCTGCCTGTCACTCATTATGCAAGTGGCAGAAGAGTAACAGCAGCAGCTGACAAACTCGGCCGGTGCCTCCCGAGAGCCTGCCGTGATAAAGCGCCCTGCTTTGTGGTGTAATCAGCTTGCAATACATGCATTACTTCCTAATGAGAGCCGTGTTTAAACAAGTGTATAGAACACATCTGTCCGAGCCCTGGGATTTGAAGCCGTGTGACCAATTCAACATCTGAAAGTTAAATTAATGGTAAAGAGTTTAATTGTGAGTAAACAATGCCGCATTAAGAAGCAGTAAACACAGCAGTGGGAACTGAAAAGATGGAGTGGTCCATCACAGATGTGCCAGCTTCGGTGCCTTCCTTAATGGCCTTTCCCCAGCTGTACCTTTGGACGGATGGCGAAGAGCATCTTTCTTTCCTGCCTTGGCTTTCTCAGGTGTTGGGCCATCCTCAAGAAGATGTCATTACCCATTTAGACAAGAAAAGTATGCAGATCTCAGATGTGAGCAACGCCAGTGGATCTGGGGACCAATTTTTGTGCCCCGGAACTCCCTATGTGTCCACAGTTATAGCACTATGATTTTTGGGATTTGTAGCTTGGTGATATACTCTCTGGCTCAGAATTCTAAGAACCCTTCACTAAACTGCAAATCCCAGAATTCCAGAGACTTAAACCACAGCATTGAAAGTGGAATCATAGTACAATAATTGTGTATTGTGAAAGGGCCCTCAGGTAGGGGAAAAGGTTAGATGGGAAGATCCAGGCGAGGCAAAAAAAAGTAATATGGAAATAAATTGGTGGCTGCAAGAATAGATTTGGGGACCACATGTGACCTCAGAGTTGCATTTCCGCCTGTCCTTATGCAGATGAAGAGATCCATGGACTCATAATACTTGAATCAACTCAACCACTCCACAAATCAGAGATCATCCATTTTTCTGCATAGTTCTTCCATGTACAAACTTCCCCATGGAGTAAATAGTTTTGTTTGTCCATCCTATTGCACCTTTCCAGTAAAGTAAATCATGAAAAGAGGAAAAACACAACATATCTATTGGTGCTTCCATACGTACAAATGATGATTATAACTCAGGCCAATTGTCCATATTCTTTGGGGTAGGGGGAGAAGCATAATTTAGCCTGTATGAAGAAGCCAAACACAATGAGATGGTAACACTGTGAAGATGGGGTTTGATCCTTTGCCAAAGTTGTGGAATCCAGCAAATCTTCCACCACCACTCCTACTCTTCATTAGTTAGCACCAGTGTTGGATCTAATTCCAGTGTATACCTGGCTCAACTGGTTGGTCAACTTGAAACAAGGGTCAATTGACTTGACAACCTTTTTACAGGTTTAGTAATATTTGTCATCTGTGGTTTTTGTGCCTGCTAAGGGATCTTATAAATATTCCAGGATAAAGAGAGGACTTGGGTTCATCAACTTCAGCAGGAAAATTTGAAGCTATGTATATTTCCTAGCAGATGAGAAACCTTAATCTTGATGAATGTGAAAGGAATGTTGAAAAACTCACAAGAGTAGCAAGTGTAACACTAAACATCAGCTGCATTCCACCACCACAATGTGTGCTTTTTAAAAAATGGTTGAGTCCTTTTTAATTTCTATCTTAATTGTTTATACCCAGCTGTTCTTCAGCCAAAAAAATTAAAGTTAAACCAGCTCAATCAAACACCAAAGCAGACAACAAAAATCAGCAGTCTAAAGCCTGCTGCTAGTCTCAACTAGAGTAGACCCATTAAATCCATGGTAATTACCTATCTGTTGACTCATGATTCAACAACTGATTCAGAGGTCTGCTGTAGTCAGGATTTTCCAGCAGGATTCAAGCCAAGAATACCACAGTAAACAGATGAAACTTGTTGTTTTGTGCCTTCAAGTCATTTTCGAATTATGGCAACTATAAGGCAAACCTATCATGGGCTTTTCTTGGCAAGATTTTTGAAGAGCAGCTTTGCCTTTGCCTTCACCTTCCTCTGAGACTGGGAAAGCATGAATTGTCCAAGGTCACCCAATGGGTTTTCATGGCCAAGCAGGGATTTGAACCTTGGTCTCTAAAGTCACAGTCCAATGCTCAAACTACTACACCAAACCTATACTGAGAAATAATCACAATCAGATTAACACTGAACAACCAGGCCATGTCAACCCAATGGCTTCTTAGAAAGGTCAAATTTAGGACAGAAACATAAAATAATTTTGGTACATTTGCCTAGGTAGGTCAGTGCCACCACTAAGTAAGCCCTGCACCTAGTGAATACCCAGCAAATTTCATTTCTCACTGGCACATATGGTCAAATGTACAGGTTCAGGGATGGTGAGATATAACTCAAGAAGAAGGGAAAGAGATTCATGATGTGAGCTTAGTTTTGAGGGTGACTGCTCCCCAATAATGTGAAACTGGGAGTGAAGTACTCTTCAGATCCAATCACTTCCCATCTACCTCATTCTGTTTACTTAAAGGCATGTGTATGACACTAAATCTTCCAGGGTTAATTTGCTTCTGGGAAGGTTGCTTCAAGGACCTAATCACATTATCCTTTTAGCATGCCAGGATGTAGGTTTCTTAGTGTTGGCTAAAACATTTGAGACCAGCTGATGGAGCCATAGCATGGAGACATTAGAAAAGCTTCAGTACTAACCACAGGGCAGATCCAGATGTACGAGAATGATTGTGTGACCCTGCCCACCATCAGCTCTATTTGTGATCTCCTTACCACAAAATGGAAATCTCAATTGCTCCTGCATGAGGTCTTCATTAGTAATAAACATCCCCCCCCCACAAGCCAATAACATTGAAATAGCAAATCTTTATGCAAAAAACAAAAACTAAAAAAAAAGCTTATTCTTGAATGCAACACTCTGATGAGAGCTATGGCTTTATTTCCTTTATTATTCTCTCTCTTCTACCAACTGTGGAAGTCCATTCTCACTCTTTATTGATTTTGGTCTCCAGACAGCATATGAATGACAGACTGTATTAAGACGACACTCATTGAAATGTCACCTCCATCAATATCACAAGGCAGTGCTAAGTGAGTGGCCCTCTGCTGTTTAGTGATGTATGTACACCCGTCCATTAAATGCCTTAAGAAGAAGAAAAAAATAATCTCTTCTGGAGAAAAAGTGGGGGGTGGTAAGTGGGAGGTGGGCTCTTACAGTGATTCCCTGCAGGAAGTCTGGTGGGAAGATCTCCATTTCAGAAAAGAAGACAGATGGAGATACTTCCAGCTGCTTCCTTGATGACCCATCATGCAAGCTGATGAAAAGAGCCAATCCTTGTTTGTTTAAGCTAAAGCTCTTCATTATTCTAGTTAGGAAATTGTGGTAGTGGGGAGGGGACAGAATAAGGCCACCATTCCATTAGCTACAGCCCCAGCTGAAATGGAACCCAAATGTTGTTGTTGCTTGTTGTGTGCCTTCAAGTCTTTTCTGACATATGTCAACCCTAAGGCAAACCTATCATGGGGTTTTCATGGCAAGATTTGTTCAGAGCAGGGTTCCCTAGTGTAGCCAAATCAGAAACACATCACTCATCACACCGCCTGTCACCAAGAGAATGCTTTTCAACCTTTGGCCTACCAGATGTTTTAGAAATTTATTTATTTATTCATGAGATTTATATCCCACCTTTCTCCCAAAGTGAGATTCAGACTCTGAATGCCAGTAGCTCTGACCACTGGTCATGCTGGCTTGGGCTTCTGTGATTTGAAGTGCAAAACAACTGGAGGTCCCAAAGTTGGGTGTCACTACCCCAGATCAGGTTGTGAACATTAGAGTACCCAGAAGCCCTATCTACTGGCCATATGGGCCGAAGAACGTGGGTACTCTAGTTTTAAAAAGTAACTTTCCTAACACCACATTAAAATATCTTAAAACCTATTACAGTGGGCCCTTGGTATCCACTGGGGTTTGGTTCCAGAACCCCTGATAGATACCAGAATTCGTGGATACTCAAGTCTCATTACATACAATGGTGTCCCTTATATATAATAGCAAAATCAAAGTTTGTTTTTTGGAATTTTGTTTTTGGAATTCTCAAACTGTGGAGGACTGACTGTACATATTACAATCAGTATGCCCATTGCACAACCCCAAATGAGTTAAAAGCTGAAGGTCTGTTAAAACAAGGTCTTTGCCTGCTGAGAAAAAACAGAGCAGAGATGGAGCCAATTGAGCCTTTCTTGGAAGAGACTTCCACCACTGGGAAGCAGCTGCTGAGAAGGCTCTTTCCCAAGTCCTCATGCAACATACTTGTGATAGTGGTGGGACTGAGAGAAATCTTAAAATTTGGGCAAGAGCCAGCATGATGTTGTGGCTTGAGCACTGGACTAGGACTCTGGAGACCAGGGTTCAAATTCCTGCTGAGCCACGAAAACCCACTGGGAATTCTTGGGCAAGTCATACTCTCTCAGCCTTAGAGGAGGGCAAATGCAAGCTTCTCTTGCCAAGAAAGCCCCATGATAAGGTCACTCTAGGGTCTCCATAAATCTGACAGGACTTGAAGGCACACAACAACACAAGGGAGACTTCCTAAGCATGTACGACATTGTGACCTTTGTGTTAAAGGTGCTGCAATAAAAAAAAAATTGTACAGGGCTGAGCAATAGGCCATCCATTTTTCCCCTTCTCTAAATAAATGAATAAATCTAAAGAATTTGTCTTGATTCAAGGGGCAACTATAGTGGGAAGAGGAAATTAGGACATTGCCCCCCCCCCCTAATAATTTCCTCCACACTCGCATGAAATTTTCCTTCAGTTCCTAAATTTCTAGCATTGCAGAGAGTGAGACACTGAAAATCATTCACACCTAGAACTCTGTTGGCTGTGCTCACATTCCCTTGGTCACTTAGCCTGCCTCCTTTTCTTTGGATGACTAAATGCTCAACTGAAGGTTAAACTGCTGCAATGCTAGAAATTTTGGGACTGAAGGAAAATGTGGGGGGGCAGGATTCTTATATAGGGAATGTAACACCCATATTTGCACCCTCCCTCAAGCAACTCCCCTGATTTGAATCTATCAAACCAGAAGCTGACAGTTAGAAAACAGATTATCTTCTGTTGACATTTGAGCTTTTCATGTATGGTTTCTTTGTTTACATATCCTTCATCTTTCCTCATTACACCTTCCTTTTATTTTAACCTGTGCAATTCCCCTAATTTCCAAAGTCGACACTCTGTACAATTTGGCTGGAGAAATTCACTCGGTATGCCCTTTTGGAGAAGCGCTCCCCACCTCCCGACAAATAAACAACTGAGCCATACTTTACACATGTATCCTCTGTAACTAACACAATTTGCCAATTTGCCAAAGGGCAGAAAACCTTTAAGCTCCATTTATTTGCCTTGCTGTTGAGTGATCTCAACTCTGGTGGCAAAGACTCAAGCAGAGCGCTTCAGGCAGAGAAAGGGAGGGTGGTGGTGGAGAGAAAAATGCCAGGTTGTTACCCAACAAAAGAAAAACCAAAACCCAGGCCCACCTTGCAGAGCGAACCATGGCACTGCCATTTTCCTAAGCAGCTTTAATTGAACTGTCTCTGGGCTTCATTGGCAAATAAAAGGCTCACTTAGTGTCAGAAATCTCAATGGTTCTTGTTGGAGGAGATGGAGTGTGGGTAATTAAAAGGAGGCCTGAGAAAGTCACCGCTTTTGCAATCCTGAACAGATTGGAGGGCCTGGCTTCCTTGAACCTCTCAGCACGTTCCAAAAAAAAAAAAAAAATGAGAAACAAACAACAAAAGGTGTTAATAGCTTTACAGAGGGAGCCCCATGCTGATAGATTACCCATTAGAGTTATCCACTCACAGCGAAATGGCAAATAGGTTTGATCAATTCGATTTTAATGGAAAGTGGGTCTCCCAGAAAGAGCAGTGAGCAAAACCCGTCAAGTCTTTTGTTGCTAATGTGTCTGGAGGGGGGGAGGAGGGCAAAAGAAAGCACTTAATTGAGGTCATAATAATATTAGCGGTGATTGCCATCAATAATTCAGGCATATTTATGACTACACGGGCAGTGGTCCTGTCAACCAGGAGTGGCTGGGCCTTTTTGTTATGTGTTAACACAAACCTTGACATTGGGTGTTGCAGTATATTTTGTCTGCTCCTCTGGATGGTGAGACAACAAGAGCTAAGGATATACTTTGGGGGGGGGAGTGGATTTGCATTGTACAAAACAGTGATACTGCTGTTTGCAGAAATATATATTTTGGAATACAATGGTCTTGCAGGAAGGGGTTAATATCATCATCATCATCGTCATTGTCATCATTGTAAAAGCATTATATCTGCAAAGAGCAGCTGACCAACCTAGCTATAGCTATTTGTCTTAAGGAAACACAATTTTAGCTCTCTTTTATGATTTAGTATTCATCCAGTGGGAGGATCATAAATCCTGCCTCTCCACATGGTCTTGGTCACTCCTGATTAGTTATCGCTATCTCTCTCCCTCATTCTCTCACTTTTTTTTTTTTTTTTAGATATAGAAAGAGAAAATCTAAATGAACGCATAATTGTACAATTACAGAGCCTCATTCTAGAGTTTTAAAATTTAAATGTATTAGCCTCATAAAATGCCTCATTAATCTGGGTGTCTTAAAATGACAATCTTGTCTAGTAATGAGGCATTATGTGTAGAGAATACTGTGGTGGAGGTACAGAGAGAAGTTTTATCTTATTGGAATATCCTTTTGAAAAGAATAGCAGTTTTGTTTTTTAAAGTACACTGTTGTATTTTGTGATTTTGTTAAAAGTAACAATCAGATCCACTGAAATTATTATTTATGAGAACAGCTAACATTCTACTACTACCACTAAAAAGTTCCAGTCCTAACGTCTCACTGCAACACCCTAGAATCCATATTATGCATTTTGCAAATCTTGTTCCTGTACAAAACTTCTTCCAACTGCAAAATATTTCATTTGTCTTCTTTTTTCCATCATGAGTTACACCCTCTGAGTAAGTTACTGACAGGCAATGAAAGCATTGTTTCTTCTTTTGTGATATATTAGAAAGATGACCACCAATCACCACACAAACCTTAAGGTTCTGCACACTGTATCTCAAATTGTAGTTTTAGTAATGAGGGAGGATTGTATATTGGAAAGCCCCCAATGGGGGTGAAATACAAAATATTGAGAGAGAGAGAGACAGAGAGAGATTGACTTCTCTTAAAACTTCATTAAGCTCCCAACACACATACTCCATCCCAGGAAGTGAATTATTTGTTTGTCATTGCAACGGAATCATAAAACTGGACCTAGACCTAGTCCAAGAAGATTTGCCAGGTCATACTATCCCATCCCCTGAGCTTTCAAAACCTGAGATCTAGGGATGTCATGTGGGTGAGCCTTTGTGATGCTATGAGTGATGTTACAAGGGGCAGCCTTGGTGATGTCATTAAGCATGATACGTTAAGCATCAACTGCACTTGCACAGATTCCTTAAAAACATCAAGTCTAACAAATAAGGGGGGGGAGAACTTGGTATTCTTTTCAAGGCAGTGCTCTCATGCTGGGATTCCTCTTCCTAACCCTGAGGACTGAAGAAGGTGGTACAGGCTCTGAAGTCTGGGAGCCCTAAGTCCAACCCACTGCCATGCAGGAATACACTGCCATGTAGGAACTAATGTGCCAGTTTAAAATTTATGTTGTTGTCTTGTAAAGAAACTTGGGACCTGGTTATCTTAGTGAATGCCATCTCCCTTGTAGAATCAGATCTGGTGCTATCTATATAGCCCTATCCCATGTTCTGTTTCGCGCCTAAAAGAATGAAACAATGTCAGGAGCTACATTTGATATGCGTTGTTGTTGTTGTTGTTGTGTGCTTTCAAGTCATTTTCGACTTATGACGACCCCCAAGGCAAACCTATAATGGGGTTTTCTTGGCAAGATTTGTTCAAATAACATTTGCCAATGTCTTCCCCTGAGGCTGAGAGCAAGTGACTTGCCCAAGGTCATCCAGTAGGTTTCCTGGCTGAGCAAAGAATCAAATCCTGATCTCCAGAGATGTAGTCTAACACTCAAACCATGACACCACAATAAGACTTTTTTAAAAAATCAACAGCACTAGCCTTTGAGGACAGGAAGAGCCCTTACAAATTCCTTCCTCTATGTTCAGATGGTTTGCTTATGCTGAAAATGTTTTTTTTTTCTAATGTGCTTATTGTTTCTAGCAAAAGCCGTTATCTCTCCACAGTGAAGGGGGGAAATTCAAATCACCCCTGATCCAACTGTTCTTAGCAAAAGTCAGCCTTATCAACCACAGGAGAGGTGGGATTTTGGAGAGATCTGAGCAAATTCACATTGTTTTGATAAATTCATTCAGGAGGTTTCAGCGAATCAAACCTGAAAGGGATACTTATTCTACAGACCATGCAGACAGGGAGGGGGAAAGGAGTCAAAATGTGAGATCTCTGGGAGGAGGAGGAAGAAGAAAATGTGGAAGACAATAAATAGGTTTATAGCAGTAACATTTTAAAGAAGGGATATGAAGATAGCTACATCCCATGTTTGAGAAGGATAGGCCCACCCCTCAGTGCACAGTTCAGGTACAGAGCATAAAAGTGTACAACATTATTTACAGAAGATCATGAATTGTTCAGTGGTGATCACTGCCCCAGCCTCTGCCGTACCATCAGATTGTCGTGCTATCAAAAATGCTAATAATTACCCTTCCACATTAGCCCCCAGTTTAAGTAACTGAGAATCATGTATATTTAAAAACCTCCTCTCTGTAGTTTTAATTATCTCAGTCTGCAGGGGAAATGGAGTGGAGGGAGCTCCAACCATTCCCAAGCCTGAGACCCATATGAAAGTGCTCACATGCTGACAGCTAAGATGTCTGTCCTAGCTTGTTGGATTCTCAGTTAAATTTGCATTGAAAAGGCAGCTTTAAATATACTTAAAATAAAGAGAGAGAGAGAGCATTTGCATCTCATTTGCTACACTGGCAGTCTTAAAGTTTTATCGGAATAAAGACATGTCAAATGGATTTATTATAGTTAAGCTGATAGCTTTTAAAATCAACACAGTAACACTGGAAAAATTCAACAAAGTAAATTGGCAGCAGCTAATGGCATTTATGTGTTGAGCATCATTTACTTAAAAACCATAGCGCACATCATTTTATTTTAATGTTGCTGTTGTTTGTGATTCTTTGGTTGGGGTTACATTCGTTTCCCATTATGACAACAGCAACAAGAACAACAAAATGTCAGGGAAAAGCATGCCACTGACACACTTTTCCTAACTGGAAAGATTGGTTGAGACCAAGTCTTCATTGGGACAAGATTCGGTAGGTATCAGAGATCACTGTTCCAGACATTATGCAGCCCAGTCAATGCCCAAATCATGCCTTATTCAGATTTAAGAGGCAGGACAGCTTCAGCACCTTTATACTTTTAGGTAGGATCTTGCTTTCTCCTTGTGCTGCTTGACCCCTACTAGGTTGGTGGCTGCAATACCTTCTTCCAACCACATATGGTAGTGGTGATCTCAGGGCTCAGGCTGGCTCAAATGGGAATAAAATATACAATTCTTCAGAGTCTGGATGTAAGCCATATGAAAGTACCTTTTCCAAACACTCCAGAGGACCTTGAACTCATCCCCAATGTAAAGAGATCAGGATCAAGGAAACATTTATATTTCTGGCAATAACAGAATATGAATTATGATTGTGCCATTTTTTAAAACCTGGTTTGCAAGGTAGAAAAACCTGGATTGAACAAAGACTCTAAAGCAGAGTAACCTGGCTTTTCTAAGTTTGCTGTGGTGAAGGAAACTATATTTGTTTTCACAAGACCTTCTGCTCCCTTTGGTTTGCCTTGGCTCCTGAGCTCCTTCCATCAAAGGATTCCACCTCACCCCCTACATTTCTATTTCTGGTCTTCTTTGAGCACCAGAATAAGAGAAAAAGTAATGCTTGGCAGCATCTTTCATGGTCTGAACACCCTAAGATCCCAATGGCTCCAAGGAGGGATTCTAAAGGAAACCCACATGCCTCCAGGGAAACTCAAAACTTTGCAAGGTTGAGCTCTTTAAAAGCAATGGGAAAATACAGTGCATTGTGCAAAGTCCCCTCCTTCAGACATACTGTATAGGCCGTAAATTGTTCTTTTTAATAAAAAAGAAATAAATTTACCTTCTGAGTGCCTTAAAAAAGAAAAAGAAAAACCACTGCTTCCCCACTCCCTAAAGCCGCAGGGCTTTCGAAGTAGACAGCCTGGTGGAATTCCAGTTAACAGCTTAATTTTCCTCCTGATAAAAGAGACAAAAAGTTCCTTTCAGTAAAAATAAAATTAACGCGGTCAGCAAAATTGATCTATTGTGACCTCTGACCTTAGCGTAATTGTTCACAAAGGGCTAACAGTACGCCTGGTGAATCAATGGCTTACAGAGAGCGTGGGGACTTTGTAGCTTGGGAGAAAGTGACAGATTGTCAAAAATGTTTAATATGGACCTTTAAGTGAGCAAAACTATTACTTCCAACACACCTATAGAACCTGTCTTTGGGTACTGCTATATGGGATCCTAAGTGGAGAGTGTTATCAAGAAATCAGAAGAAGACTTGGAAGGGCAGCTATGAAGGAATGAGACAAGATGCCCAAGTGTAAAGTGTAAAGGCATATCACTGAATACCAAAGTCGGGATGCACCATGCATTTTAATATGGATAATTAATACCAAAAAAATGTAAGCAAAGGGATCTTTTGCAGCAACTTTGAGACTGACTGAAAGAATGAAGTTGAGCTTTTGTAGGCTTGAGTCTACTTCCTGAAAAGTAACCTCCTTAAAGTTCATACTAAAACCCAGAGCAAATTCACCCACCCAGTGATATGGGAGTCACCAGCCACCACTACTACATACATAAGAATATTTGGTCCCAAGGAAAAGCTATGATAAAAACATGTCAGGCAACCTATGCATATTAAATGCCTTTTTCCCCCCAATGGAAAAAACTTTTTCTTTACTGCTCATAGCCTAATCCACAAGAATAAACTAAAATAATCCCATTGCACAAGGCAGAGAACTCTTCTGATAAAGAATAGAATGCAAATACAGTCAATATGTAGTTATCCTAACCTTAACCCTAACCCTAAGCACACTTGGAAAAAGTTACTTTTGGTGACTAAAGATCCCAGACTTACAGAGCCATGAGAGATTCTGGGAAGTTTAGTCCCCCAAAGTAACTTTGCCAAGATCTGCCCTAGGTAACTCATTTTTCTCTGAGCTTCAGCCTAGTGGTGCTACTGAAATTAGACTACTGAAAAATTCATCATATATTTTGAGGATTCCACTGAAGCGAACTATCTCTACAAATAGTAAATTCTACCTGTGAGTCTATTATTAGTGACTATTTTGATATCAGCAGTGAGTGCCCAAAATAATAATAATTGCTATTGTTATAATTCTTCAGTGAAAGGAAAGATAGCAGAAAACTTGTTGAGGTTGGTTTGTTATTAAATCTGGATTACACGGTTTGTGTGAGGTAGAATTAGCTCTTCTCTTCCCTTTCTTTTTTCTCCCCCCTCCCCTCCCCAGCCTCTGTTTTTCTGTGATCTACCAGTCAAGTATGTGATTGGATTTTGGCTCAACAAAACCTTAAAATTACATACCTATTGTGCCTGAGCTAAGCCTAGATTCACAACAGGGGAGGCAGTCCCTGTTGCTCTTTCGCACTGTTCGATCAGGCTCCTGCTATCATTTGCAGGTTGATGAATGAGTAATAGGATTAGGAAGTCTCATCTCTGAAATGCTATAATTGTCACATTGGGTGAATCGACAAAAGGGCTCCGGCAATGGAGAGGTGCTCCTAAAAGCAAAGGCATGTTCAGCTTGCACTTTACAGGTGAGAACGCTTAAGGGAACCAGGGAAACTGACTTGCCTGATCAAAAGGCTCACTGCATACCAGATAATAACATCAACACTTAGGGCTGTTTCGCACCTGCACAGACGTCATTCCCCTTCTCTGGGGATGATTATTGGAGATGCAAGGAAAGACAGCTGTATGTCTTCTCCCATGGAAAGTGTTTCATCAGCCATAGAAGACTTCCATCTATGGCAGAGATGAGGAAGGTGTGGTCCATGGGGCTTTAAAGAACCTCCGTTTGGGGGAGGCTCAAGCCAGCTCTGATCTCTCCAAAGCCCCATCCACATTTTTATTTTTTTTACATTTTTCACCTGAAAAACAGCAAAAGCCCCACAAACTGGCCATGCATATAAAATGTTGGTTTTCTCACCCATTCCCTCAAATCCTCAACCCAACACAGGGTGACCAGATGCCCTAGCCACAAAGGAGAACAAGGCACTGTGAAATGTAGGATATTCAAGAAAAAATGTAAGGTATTACAAAACAAAAGCTATTAATACTAATATAAATATAAATTAATTTCATATATTACATATACTGTATTTTTTATGTACTCAACTGTATTTTTATAATGAACTCATCTTCATGAAAAAATCCCTTGTTGGCTTGCAAAATACTTACAGAACTCTGAGCAAGACAAATGTGTAAAAATTTGCTAGCAACAAATCTTTGATGGAATCTACATTTAAATTATTCCTTTGGTTTGTCCACCATGCTGAAATTAAGGGGGGGGGGGAACCCTTCCAACATTTGCATTGAGTTCTCAAGCAGCCCATTGCTTAACACATTTGCTGTCTTTTTCTCTTCCAACAAACAAACATTTCCCAAGCTCTGGTGGCAAGTCTTAAGGAAAAGGCTGTAAGAACCAAACTATTTTAAGCTGTATTGTGTAGCTTTTTATAACCCCTTTTAGGGGTCTCTACAGACCGGCCCTTTGGGCCATCCTAGAGGCAGGGACGGGGAGGGACAGCTGCACACTGGCCACCTCAACCCCTCCCTGAAGACGTCCTGATGCCACATGCCATTATGCGTGGTGCGCAGTGTCAGGACATCCTTCCGGCACAGCCTTTTGATGCGCTGCACTGGAAGGGGCACCAAAGAGCTACGCAACGGCTCTTAGGGCACCCTTTTGCCGGATCTTAAAGGAGCAACATTTTACCTCTCTTTTCTGGGCCAGCAAAAGGGAGGATTGGGGCCGACGCATCTGGCAACCTCATCCCTGATCCTCGATTTCCCAGGGTGGCCCAGGGCCACCCATCTGCATCCCCCCAAAGTCTTCTAAAAAAAATGTTTAATATGTTTTTAAAACAATTGGAGTTGTTAGTTAAAAATTACTAATTACAGTCTTTTTTCATATGTAAGCCCTTTTGTGTCCCAGTCTTGGGAGAAAAGGTGAGATACAAATAATGATTATTGTTGTTGTTGTTATATATCTCTCTTCCAAAGTTTAATCCCTTTCTGTGGCTCTGTGTGTATGCAAACAAACCGCCCCTTTTCCTGCTTGGACCACTCTGAAGAAAAGAAACATTTAGATCAGGAAACAGCAACTGACCCCCATTTGCTCTACATTTCCCCCATTGGCATCAGTTTTTATTATTTTCACCTTAGGTATGTGTTGCCTCTTGGTTTACAATGTATGTGTGTTCTGCCTCCATTTGGTGCAATAGCTCTTGTGTGTGCCTAGTAAATGCTTCCTCCTGGGAGTTCTTCGTCCTGCCTATCTTTTTCTCCCTGCACCTTCCTCGTTTATTGAATTAACCCCTCCAAAGAAAGACCATCTTCTGTTTCTATGGGATTTGTTCTTCAAATAATGTGATGTTTGAGCTTGCCCTTCCCAGGAGGCTCTCACAAATGCAGCCTTTTCTTTGTAATTGTTGTTAACTGCTCTTGAGTTAGCCCTAACTCATGGCGACTCTGTGGGTGAGACATCTCTAATACCCCTTGTTCTCCACTACTCTGATGAGTTTTTCCAAATCCATGCCCATGATCTCTCTGATTGAATCCATCCATCTGGCATTCAGTCTTCCTCTCTTTCCATTGTCTTCTATCTTTTCTAGCATTTTTGTCTTTTCTAGTGAGTCATGGCTTCTTATGATGTGGCCAAAATACAACAGTCTCAATTTGATCATCTTGGCTTGCAAGGAAATTTATCTGCTCAATGACCCATTTGTTTGTCTTTTTGGCTGTCTATATGATATCCTCAAAACTCTTCTCCAGCACCACATTGCAAATGTGTTGATTTTCTTCTTATCTGCTCTTCACTGTCCTGCTCTCACATCTGTACTTTTCCCATCTTGACCACACTCTGATTTTGCTTGGACACATATGTCCCAGTTTTCATTTGTGAAAAGCAGTAGAGTATGGTCCTAGCATCTATGTTGTTTTGCATATCAAACAGATGTGATCTGCTCTAGTACTCTGTTGTCTGCATTGTCAGACTGGCATTTGCATGCATAACCACAATTTGCTTAAAAATCACCACCACTACATATGCTTGTGGTTATTCTTGCTCTGCTGCCAGGCTCTGGTACTTTATTCCAAGGGAGGAATGGAGAAACCTTTTTATTACAGCAGACTTTGGCCAATTGACTGGCTACAGAAGGAAGAAGTTTTAGTGCAACATTGCTGTACCTTTTCATTGATATGCCATTCAACTGCTTTTTGTTCATTACAACTGTGAGTGTTGTGGGGGGTTTTTAATGTTCGAGTGTTGTTAATTTTTGTTCAGAGCTACCTCAAATCCCTGTTGGAAGTTTGATGGGATATAAATCAAATCAGTATATAGGCAATTGAATCAATAATTCAGAAACTTAGGTTCCTTTTTTAGTTTAGTAAATAACATTAGTCCTTAGAAAAGCAATGAAATGATTGTCTCTGTGCATACGCAATATACATTTTGCTCAGCTATCTGTATATCCTGCTAACTTGCGGAGTGACTGGTGGCTGTGATGAAAGTAGAGCCTTAAATCCACTCTGAGATGTATCCACACTGAAGAATTAAAACAGTTTAATACTACTTTAACTGCCATGACTCTGTCCTACAGAATCCTGAGATGTCTACTTTGGTGAAGTATTCACCCTGGTCTGTCAGAGATCTCTGCAGCGTGGATACCCCCTGGGTTTTAGTTTGAAATTTAATTGAGCTTTCCAAAATTCCCAGCCAATTTTGGGATATACTTCAACAGCTTTAGTAGCTCTTTTAAAGTACAAGCAAAAACCCAGGCCAAATTCATCAAATCATCAAATTATCCACTGCTAATTTAAGATTAGGGGAAGGACTCAAAGCACAGAAGATTTGGAGGATGTGAAAGAAAGAATTTTTGAGTACAAGATTGTTTTCTGTAAGTGTGATACAACCCCTCAACTACACTCATTTTTTTTACCTGCTAAAGTATACTGCAGAGGTTGGAAAAGCTGTTTTTTTTTAATTAAAACTACAAAACTGGTATGCTGTTATTATCGTAACATATGTGTAAGTTGCCCTATGAAAGTGGTTGAACATTTTTGTCAGAGAAAGAACATCTGTATTCAGTGCATGACTGTGGAAGTTGGGTATGAGGTATCTTAGTGCATGGATGCGCATCATACATGGATATACACATGTGCATTTGGTTGCACATTTGGCATTCTGGTTCAAGTATGCAACATGACCATTCAACACTTGGGTCAAGTCACACAATTACTGCTTAATTTCATATGTGGAGTTTTGTACAATCAAGGCCAGTGTTGAACATTAATAAAACAGAAATAAAACCACAGATGATTTACATAACTTTATGTAGACAGTGAATACATTCAAATAGTTCAAGATTTTCCATACTTTGGTTCAGGATAGAGGCTACAGTCAAGAAATCACAAGAAAATTAGGACTTGGTAGGGTAGCTATGAAGGAACTAGACAAGATCCTCAAATGATAAGATACTTCATTGAATACTGTAGTCAAGATCACCCATGTCATTGTATTTTTGATCTCTATGTATTCTGATCTCCAGTGAAAGCTGGACAGTGAAGAAAGTAGATAGTAAAAGAATCAACTCATCTGAAATGTGGTGCTGAAAGTTTATGCATACCATAGACTACTAAAGGAAAATGAATGGGTCCAAGAACAAGTCAAGCCTGAACTGTCTCTAGAAGGCAAGATGACTAAACTGACACTGTCTTACTTTGGATATATCATAAGAAGACAGGTGGTAAGCAGGAGGAAAAGAGGAAGACTACACTACAGGTGGATAGACTCCATCAAGGAAGCCACAACCCTGAGCTGGCAAGACCTTAACAAGGATGTTGATATCAGGGTAACTTGGAAGTTTCTCATTCATAGGTGTAGTCAACTTGACAGAGGTTGACAACAGTGCCCCAGTGTAGGATTTCCTCACCAGACTCTCCCCGCTTCCACTAGCATTGAGAGATTCTGAATCTTAGCCCACAAAGCATTTTTTCCAAACTCTGGGACACTGGCTTATGTACATCAGAGATGCACTCCTGTGGCATTTCAAAAAGGATTATTTTGGACTGCTGTTCCCACAATCCTTCACAATTTGCTATACTGGCAAGGACTAATGGGAATTGTAGTAGGCCAAGAAGCTGTGTTGGGCCACAGTTATAGCATTTTTCTTTCTCTTTTTGTCCTCTTGCTTCCCAAGAATGGTCTCCATAGTTCGATTTTACAGGGGTAGAAGTTCTCTTAATATCACTATTCTTCCTTTGAGCAGGAAGCTTGAAAAACAGCCCAGCCGAGCCCAGGCTTCATTTACCACTGATTATTTTTGCTCCAAGTCTTCCACTCTGCTAATAGGTTTCAATGGAAAAGGCCAAAAGCTGAAATTTATTTTTAATTTACAATTTTCATTATCCTGCTCCTTTGGCTCAGAACAGCAGTCCCACAAGGCCAGCTATTAACTCTGTAACACAGTATAATAGAGTCAGATCATTCAAAGGGCTTCTTTTCTTTTCTTTTCTTTCTTTCTTTCTTTCTTTCTTTCTTTCTTTCTTTCTTTCTTCCCCCCCTCCCCATTTTCCTTTTTAAACTTGAGATTCTAATACAGGAAGTGGTTACTAACTCCATAGAACTTCTCTTCTCGCTTCCTACAATTTCACTCTTTTGGAGTTTGTCAGACACCTTTGCCTTTTGGAGAAGTCTGCTCCTAAAACAGACAGAACCCAGAGAGAAGAGGAAAGTGCAGAAGAAAAGCTCACAGCTGAAAGAAAACATAAAGTCTCTACTTTTCATGGGTTATATGCAGGTGGTTTCAGACTGCTTCGTTGAATTTTCTTGGTGAAAGGGTCTCATAAGGAGGTTCACTTTTTCCTCCCTTTGCACAGTGCTAATATGTGTTAGCTATGGTGGTGTTGCTGTTCTCTGTGAGATCTGGTGTGAGACAAACTACAAATCCCAGGATTCTGTAGGATAGAGTTGTGGCAGTTAAAGTGGTGTTGAACTGCTTTAATTCTGCAGTGTGGCTACACTCTTTAAGCTATGCTCACCTCTGACTAATGGTAATTTTTAAACATAGCCCTATTTGCAATCAATGAAATATTAGAGAAGCTAGTTTCAACAGTGAGTCCTTGGATTTTGAAATATTCTTTGCATTCAATGCTAAACAGATTTCCTCCTGAGTTACACACCAATAAGTCAGGTTAGCACTACCTTCCTCCAGAAATGCCCAAGACATACAGTCTTCCTTTGAGGAGGAGGTAAGAATTCCAATTGGCCAAACAATAACAGTAACCATTTTTTTTCATTAGGTGACCTCCATTTTCTTTCACAGACTATTAAATTTAAGCCTTTTGCTGGAGCAAAAGGCCCTCGGTTTCAGCATTAAAATCTAATTCCAAAGAGTTTGACAAAGCACTGGCTTAACATGGGTCAGCAGTCTATTGACAGGGTGCTAATTTTAAATTGTGTCAGCATTTCCTGGCTTGAGTGTTAATGTCAATTAGCACCTTACTGCATAACCTCAAAAAGTACTCCCCTTATTAGCAGAGAGAGGCTGGTGGCTCCTGCATTCAAAACATCCCACATTTGCCACAGGAAGAGATGTCACAACACAAACAGAACAGTGCAAAGAGCCTAGTTTGAATCTAGCATTCATTTGGAGCTGCAATTTCTCTCACCTCTCTTCCCACCCTTACTCTTGCTATTGGTCTGTGTATCATACTGGATGAAGGTGTAGGGAACACTGATTATTGCTTTTTAAAAAATCCTCAAACCATTTTCTTGTTAACCACTTGCAATCTCTAATTGGGATTTGCATCCCGTAGGGTATACTCAAGAGCCAGCATGAAATAATGGTTTGAGCATTGGACAAAGACTCTGGAGACCAGAACTCAGTTTCCCACTTGGCTATGGAAACCCACTGGGGGACCTTGGGAAAGTCACACACTCTCAGCCTCAGAAACCCCCATTATGGGTTGCCTTAGGGTCGCCAGAAGTCGGAAAGGACTTGAAGCCATGCAATGGCAACAACAAGGGTATGCTCAGCTATCGTCATCCCATTTTACACATAACCTCCAACATTTCACAGATGGAAATGAAGACATGTATGGCCAAGCAACAAGAAGCTGAGGACTAAGAGGAAAAGTGGGAAAAGAGAGAGAAAAACAAAGACATTTTAAAAGCAGTGGGGAAAGTGGGATAGCAGAGGACTTTGGGGAGCTGAAGTCCAAAAATATCTGGAGAACCTAAGATTGAGAATCACTGTTCTTGGAATTACTCTATGCTTATCTTATTTGTAATGCAAGAAGAAGAACAAAATTAGAATCCATGCTTAGTATCTGACAGATAGAGATAGAGAGAGAGATGGAAGTGTTGCTAACTACCTTCATGTTGACCTCAACTCATGATGACCCAATGGATGAGACCTCTCCAAGATCCCCTATCCTCCACTGCTCTGTTTAGGTCCTGCAGACTCTGGCCCATAACCTCCTTGATTAAATCCGTCCTTGCAGTCTTCCTCTCCTTTACTATCTTCTACCTTTCCTACCATTACTGTCTTAGCTAATGAGTCATGCCTTCTCATGGTGTGACCAAAGTACAACCACCTCAGTTTTATCATCTTGGCTTCCGGAGAGAGTTCAGGCTTGATCTGTCCTAGGACCCACTTGTTTGGTCTTCTTGGCTGTATCTTCAGTACTAAGATTATTTCCTTTCTATCTGCTATCACTGTCCATTTCTCACATCCATACATGGTAATGGATAGCCAGAGAGCCCTATTTTTTTTTAATAAGTATCAGAATCAAATGAGTGTCTTTCACAAAGACAGCTCAGTGGTATAACATAGGGAATTGGAAGCAGGAAATCCCAACTTCAGTCTCTGTCATTTCCAGTTAGAAGGTCAGGTAGAAGAGGAGGTTAAATATCTTTCTCTGCCAAAGACCCTGGAGAGCAGCTGCCAGTCAGAGCAAACAATACTGAACTAGATGGACAAATAGTCTAACCTTTTACGCAAGCACTTTCCAACATTGCCATCCTCTCAACTGTTATTATTGATTTTATATCTCCTAACAGCTTAATCCCACAGGCCTGCTGCTGTGACTAAACCAACTAAAAACAATAAATGCTGGAACATTAAAGTCTCATAGAATGGGGCAAGAAATGAAACCAGCAGGATAAACCCTCTGAGGAAAAAAAGAAGAAGCTGGGAGCAATCCATTCTCCAACAAACATCTCTGATAGTGCCATACGTTTTGTGGTTTGTAAAAAGAACACACTACAGGCTACATCTGCACTGCAGAAATCATATCATTTTACATCACTTTAACTGTCATGGCTCAATGCTATGGAATCCAGGGATTTGTAGCTTTGTAAAATATTTAATTTCCTCTGTCAGAGAACTCTGCTGCCACAACTACACATCCCCGGATTCCATACCTCTGAGCCATGGCACTTGAAGCAGTGCCTTACTTTATTTCTGCAGAATGGATGCAACCTTATTTAGCAATACAAATTCCCTACTTCTGTGTTTACTTTGCCAACCTGTGTATCTTCAGGTGTGGCCAGGTGTAACGTTGCAAATGTTTATTGCTTCTTGGTGGCAGGATTGGATTTGGAGTTATGTTCAGGCATTAGAGTGCTGCTGGAGCATTTAACATTCTCCCTTTGCAGTAATTATCCATCTGCATTCTCAACAAATTGAGTAAACAAATATATGCCGCACATCCAGTACTGGATTGACCACACCTTTACTGTGTTCCCTTTGAAACTGAGAGCATGGGTAGCTTATAGTGAGACACTTTGTATTTTTTTTAAAAAATGTTCCAAACTTGTTGGGGAGGAGAAGAAAAAGAACAGGTGAGGGTTTGGAGCAACAGCATTAGATCTTCATGTCAGAGCACAGCGTGAACAGGGCTGAAAGAATGTTATTCCAGGATCCAACACTTCTGCATGTTTCGATTTAATTAGCAAACTCTTAAAATGAGTAATTTGTATGAGCAAATGCTCCTTGGTGATTTCATAATACCACAACTCATGTTCCTTGGCATTTGACACACACACACAATTCCAAAAAGGGGAAAAAAAAAAAAGATCTGACAACAACAAAACATGTTGAAATCATGCAGGCAATGCTTCCCTTGTTTTGACATGGGAAAAGATACCAGGTGGGAAGAAGGATGAACCCTGGAGGCTTGGGGAGGCAATGCTTTTCGGGGAACTGATCCCAGCTGTGCCCTTCCTAGCAGCTAGCAATGAATCAGGTTCATCAAGGTTCACTCAGAGTTCGATGCAAAGCCTCCAGTCCACAAGTACAAAATCACCCAGAGAGTTGCTTACCACAGTGGTGTGTGTATGTGCCTTCATGTAGCCTGTTGACTTATGGCAACCACATTAATTTCATAGGGCTTTCTTTTGTTGTTAACTGCCCTCGAGTTGATCTCTCCTCCACTGCTCTGCTTAAATCCTGCAAACCCATAAAACCTGTGACCTCCTTAATAGAGTCCATCCCTCTGGCATTTGGCCTTCCTCTCTTCCTGCTTCCCTCCACCTTTCCCAACATTATTGTTTTTTTCCAAAGAGTCCTCTCTTCTCATGATGTGTCCAAAGTACGACAGCCTCAGTTTGGTCCTCTTGGCTTCCAGGGAAGTTTCTGGCTTGATCTGCTCTAGGACCAACTTGTTTGTCTTTTGGCCGTCCATGAGATCTTCAGCACTCTCCTCCATAACCACATCTGAAATGCATTTATTTTCTTCCTATCTTCTTTCTTAACTGTCCAGCTCTCATATCCATACATGGTAATAGGGAATACAATGGCTTGTATGATTCTAAATTTTGTGCTGAGTTGTATATCTTTGCATTTTAGAATCTTTTCTTGTTCTTTCATAGCCACAACTCCCCATTCTTAGTCTTCTGATTTTCTGACTGCAGTCCCCATTTTTATCAATGTTTGATCCCAGGTATGGGAATTATTTTACTATTTTTATTTCTTCATTGTCTAGGTTGAACTTGTGAAGATTCTTGGTGGTTATTATTTTTGTTTTCTTTATGTTCAGCATTAAGCCTGCTTTGCACTTTCTTCTTTGATCTTCCTTAGTAGGTGTTCCAGGCCTTTGAGGTTTTTTGCTAGTATTATGGTGTCATCAGCATATCTTAGATTGTTGATATTCCTTCCTCTGTTTCACTCCTCCTTCTTCTGTGTCCAAGCCTGCTTTTCTATGTTCTGAATACAAGTGGTTTAGCCAGTTCATCCCTCTGAAATACAGGCTATACCACCTACTATGTGTTGTGTGCCTTCAAGTCGATTCTGATTTATGGAAACCCTAAGGCAAATCTATCATGAGGTTTTCTTACCAAGATATGTTCAGATGAGGTTTGCCATTGTCTTCCCCTGAGGCTGAGTACATGGGACTTGCCTAAGGTCACCCAGTGGGTCTCATGGTTGAACCAGGAATTGAACTCTGGTCTCTAAAACCATAGTCCAACACTCAAACCACTATGCCACACTGGCTCTCACACCAACTAGTATTCATTGGCATTTCCTCAGCCAAGTACTAACCATCGTTGACCCTGCGTAGCTTCTAAGATCAGACAGGATCTGGTGCCTTTAGAGTATTTAGGTCCCTGCACTGCTTATATTTCCTGGTGGTTCCTTTTAAATATCAAGAGCCCATAATCCAACCCCGCTTCTAAGGCATATTAGCATTTCTAGCAACCACCAACTTTGACAGAAAAGAAAAGAGCAAAGATTATTACGCTGAACAGGTTTGGGAGCAATCAAGAATGCACATCAGCATTCAGAGCTAAGTAACAAACACCACAAGGGCTATCTACTGGGCTGGGCATGCTTGGCCCTATGTCATTCAATATGATATTATCCTCATTTCTCTATTTAGCTCCTCCAAAAATCCAGATCTACTTGAAGCTATCAAAAGCTCTCCTGAATCAGACAAAATATCCATCAAGTATAGGATTAAACCATATTATTCTCCAACTTTTTTCCCTTCTTCCATTTTTTGCTCTTTGTCTAACGCATCATATTTTTCTTTTTATTACAGTGTCCCCAACAGGTCTCTCAGGCATGCTGAGGCTCTTTCTCCTCCATCCAGGGCCCAACCATACAAAGCTTCCCAGACACATTTTACCTTTATCACCGCAGGCATCAGCAACCTTCACAAACCTCCTTATTATAACCCCACCCCAAAGCCAACTCATATACTGCTAAATAATGCTTAATAAATTGCACTCCACCCTTTAAAAACTAGTGTGGTTAATATACGACAGCTAAAGAGTTGTTTGTAATTAAAAGTAGCCCTGTTATGGCTTGACTGTTCTAACGCAGACCCATTAATAAAGGTAATAAAAATTATCTTGCTTAACAGAATGACACATGCGGTTACTGTTCACACAAGAATTACATGTTAATTTCTCTGACCGCAACAGTGAGTAAAGGCAGGGTTGGATCTTTGGCCGAACTTGCCCGTTTTACATTCCGTTGGTTGGTTTGTATGTGCAAGACGACTCCACTGGATGTTGAGATATTGGAATAAAATTTGGTACATACAATCAGGGACATGTCCACACAGGCCAAATAACACATTCTCCACCAGTCATCACAATTATCAGTCCAGACAATGCAAGGCCCAATCTCTGGTTCTGGTGTAAACTGGCTGAATAACGTTCAGCCAGTTCAGCACTGCATAATTGAATGTACAATGAAATTCACATCTGCACATGCTTTCACATGCTCAAAAGCACTATGTATAGGTCTCCTCTTCCACAACTTTGAGTTGAATGTGGATATTCTGCACTGGGGAAAAATGGCCATCCACTTCCATAGAGTAATATGCATATGAACTTCACCAACAGGATTCCAGTCAGTGGTTACAATGTTATTGCAAGGATTCCAGAAATGGTTCATAATGTATTGATATCTATTTTAGTGGGAGGATATAGTACAACTTTAACATTCACGGTCGGCTGACAAGAAGAAACATCTCAGCCATTGTATGCTTGCATCAGACCAAAGACTTGGGTTGTTCCCACATTTTTTAAACAGATCCCACATCATTTAATGGTTTGCACATTTGACTAGGAATTGTATTAACTTGAGATTCAAATCTGAATTTAGCCATAGGCTCCCTGGGTGGCCCTCTGGCATGTCACTATTTTTCATCCTCATTTCATCATCTGTACAATGGAACCAATGAGCACCTCCCTCCCATAGTTGTGGTGGGAAGAAACAAGAGGCATAAAGTTATTTAACATGCCTGTATCTGTGATGATCTATAATTTCAATGGGATTATCCCTAACTGTATCAGTGGAGAGTGCAGGCTTCCTTCCAAAATGTTATCCAGACTCTCCTGTGATCTTGCAGACATTGCAAGCTCAATGGTGAGAAAGCTGATGAACCAGGAGGTTATCTCCCTTGCCCCAAAGCTATCCAGGAAGTTAGTCAACAGTAATTATTGGCTTATAGCCTATTCTGTCTAAACCCTATGAAATAATATGCTCTTTTGTCTTTTTACATATGCTGGAAACAAATTGCTTCAGATAAGTCTACAATGTTTTAAAATATATGCAACTCAGGCTTTGCACAAATATAACTCCTTTTACTTGTTCATATATGTATATCTCACATGTTGCCCCTCTTCCAAAAACCCTCATGATGGTCTAAGTAGCACACAATTGATTGAGATCTAAGGTCTTCTTGGTGTTTCTAAAAAATACAGGCACGTTTATCAGTGTAAATTGTTTCAATTTAAAGGTATTTTTAAAAAGCAGAGAGGTAATGTGCAAGCTGTGTGTCTCTCTCTGTTTTGATATCATTGAATGTCTATGAATTATGCCTGCATTTTCTTCTTGTCCTTGTTTTGTACCAGGTTGCAAGACTTTAATTTAATGTGCTTTTAATTATGCAACTTGCCTAATGTTTCCCATTGACAAAAAAAATATGGGTTTGTGTGTATTTTAAGTTATTGCAATGCTAGATTCTGGGGAGCTATTTGACTATTTCACAACAGGTAAGTTCCTGGCCTTGGTGGCCATTGTGTAATTGGTTGCACAACTGTGAGATTCAATGTAACTAGACCAGTATATTTTATGGGGTCCTCTGGATAAGGCAAACTGATCTTTTAATTGAACGTGTTAGTGGCAAAAACACCAAGGGCTGAAACTGCCATCTTTGAGCCTGCAAATTTCATGGCCATACCCTCCAGCATCACACAAATGAAACTGGGACATGTGGTCAAGCAACATCACAGTGTAGTCAAGAGCTATTAATGAGGAAGAACACAGAAGTTCAGAGAGGGAGCAACAGTTTGCTGCAGGGAAGAGTAAGATTTCATCCCTACTCTTGCCCTTCCCCCTTGAGTGCAAACTACTTTTGCACTTTGAACTGTGTCTGCAGCAACTAAAATAAGCTGAGGACAAAGGGGGGAAATGGGAAGTGGAGAGAAAAAGCAGGACATTTTAAAAGCAACTGAAAAAGTGCGATGACTGAGGATTAACTGGCCAAATCGGAACAGCTGGAGAGTATGCAAGTCCCACCGTTAAACTGTGGGCAGAAATCTGTGGGGAGCAAGGAAAGGACTTAAATAAAATTTCCAACTCTTTCCCGAGAGAGGACCTCAGACTAGGAGTGGCACTTCCATGGCCCTACGGATAGATTCCAATTGGGATCATTCTCCACCATTGGCTATGCTGGCTAAGGCTGTTGAGGGTGGATCTACACTGCAGAAATAATGCAGTTTGACACCACCTTAACTGCCATAGCTCCAACCTATAGAATTCTGGGACTGATCTATATCAGAAATGATTTTAAACTTTTTTTTTTATCCTTCACACTGTTTTGATTTGTTAATCATATTTATTATGTTTTAGTCTATTTGAATTCTTCTTATTGTTTTAAATTATTTTAACCTTTTCGCATTGATTTTACTTAAACACCATCCTGAGATCTTTTGACATTGGGCAGAACAGAAATGTTTTAAGAAGAGGAAAAGAAGGAAGGAGGAAGATGACTCTACCAATTCTATGGGCTAAAGCTGATGGCAGAGTTGAACCACTGAAATGAATGGAGCATGTTAGTTACTAACATAATTCCCATTGATTTCAATATTTTTAACTTGTAAACTGCCCGGATTGGGTAACCATTGGGCGGTATAGAAATAAATTTTATTATTATTATTATTATTATTATTATTATTATTATTATTAATATTTTGTTTAATATGCTTTCAGCCTTTTGATGTTTTTTAATTGTCTTAAAGTGTATTCAATTACTTACATCGATTTTACTTGTAGGCCACCTAGAGATCTCATGATAAGCAGGATATAGATATTTTATTAAATACTTTAAGCAGAGCTAGCACTGGATCCGAGACCCTACTTCCCTTATTTTACTTCCAAACATTCCCAGAACTGAATGTATAAACTCATTAAAGAAAAGGAGTGATTTGTTCAGACTTTTGGCTTTATGGGAGACCCACTATTATTTCCTCTGTGGAAGCTGCAAAGCCTCCTTGAATCCTTACCCTCCCCTTCCCATACACCCCAGCCTTGTGGGTATCAATTTTATGCAACCTCTAAGCAATCCCACCGAAAAGAAAAGAAAAGAAAAGAAAAGAAAACCATACTCCATGTGGCACAGTTCCTTCCAGTGAGCATTATCTGAAGCTGATCCATTTTTAGCATTTTCCAATTATAATTGCCCTAGTTAGGAATGGTAAATATTCTGCATAATTACTTTCTGTCCTCCCATCCACCCACATAACACTCCAAAACCCTCAGATACTGAGATTATAATTAAACAAGCTCTGTATTCCACCACAGAATATTAAGGAAAGATCTATGCAGTTCCTTAAAAAGAGATCCTACCGTTGTGGGCTTTTCTGCAGTCAATGAAGACTTTAATAATAAATAATAACAAATCTTCCAGATGTTTTAAGAACAGTTTGTCGTGTTTTCACACCTACACTTTTATCCTTTTGATGGTTTTCAGTTCAGCTTTACATACTGAAATGTTTTATTCTCTGCTGTTGGTTTTATCTTGCTTCCATATTCTGCTTCTTCAGTGATGGGCCTGAAACCTTTAGCTTATCTCAACTAGAGTAGACCTACTGAATCAATGGGGTTAGCCAAAGTATTGAATTATGATTCAACAACTGATTCAATTGGCTTTCTTTTCTTTAGACTAATCAATAAGATTCAGGCCATTGTTTTGTGGTATTACTGTTGTATTTTATAGTGTTTCATATTCTGAACATACATAATTGTAGCATTACCCTGGAGAACCTTGATTACTGGATGATGGAAAGCATACCCTCCAACTGCCCAAATTTGGCAGGGACAGTCCAGATTAATCCTCTGTCATCGCACTTTTTCAGCTGCTTTGAAAGTGTCACAGCTTCTTTACTCCTCCCCTTTTCCCCTTTGTCCTCCACTTACTTCAGTTGCTTCAAACTGAGCTCAAAGTTCAAAAGTAACTTGTAATGTATTAACTCGCAGGGGGAGAAGAGGAAAGGAGGAGGATGGACCCTTCCCAAAAGGCTCAAGCAACATCAAACCGCTGCACTCCCTCTTAACTTGTAGGTTCCTCTTCATTAATATCTTTTGCCATTTTGACCATACTCTGATGTTACTTGGCCATACATATCCTGTTTTTCGTATGTGAAATACTGGAGACTATGAGGAAAGCACATTAAATAAATAAGTAAACATAACTTACTACTCCCTGTTTTTGTTTTGTTTTCCCAAACTTGCTCTGTTTCTTCTCCAAAGATGCTGGAGATTTTCATCCCTACTGTGCAACACTTTGTTTTGCTGTGTGTGCTGTCAACAGAAATTATAGACAAATCCTATCCATATCTTTATTGTGGTGGTGGTGGTGGTTGTGTGACTTCAAGTCATTTCCAACTTATGACAACCCTAAAGTGAACCTATCACAGGGTTTTCTTGGCAAGATTTGTTCAGAGGAGGCTAACCATTTGGTGGAAAGGGCATTATAAATAAACATTGTTAATTTGAAAACCAGTGAAACTTTACAATTCAAAAACTGATTCAGCCAGCTAGTTTAGCTAGGCAGCATCCACATTTATTCTGTTGCATATGATACAGGTTCAAGGTGTTAGAGTCCTTGGGAACACCTAAAGCGATAATGAAGAGTCCAGAAGAGACTTATGGCTACATGTTTTTCATAGTATGAGATGTCACTTGGGAGCCATATTTTAATGGGAAATACAGCTTGATGGGTGCAAGCTGTGTAGATTTATGAAGAAACTACAACACAAATCGATGGGAAGATTTTGTTTTCCTAAGAATCAAGGATGTGGTAGAGAGCAGCGGACCTCCCTGAGAGCACAGACACAGGAGAAGGAGGGGAAAAGTTGAGGAAAGGTAGGTAAAGATGTTTAGAAGAGAAGGTGAAGCCACTGGCTAATGATTTATTGAGGACAGAAGGGCTGTGAAGTCCAAGACTGAACTCCTTACACCTCTTGCTCTTCACGGATTGTTTTTCTTCCCCGAAGAGAAGGGAGATCATGTTACTCACTGACACTAAGTTACACCTCCACAATGTGATTTGTCCACTTAAAACAACATTCATCATGTTGCCAGTTTATAAATCGTTTAAGTCAAGGCCACTATGGCTACTGCAAGGCAATCGCTCCCAACCATGCAGCCAGCCCCCAAGCCTTGAATTGATCTTCCTGCCAGATCATTCCTTGTCTCATGTTTGCCGGGGTTGCTTTGTCAGGCAAACTGCCTGTGAGCAGCTCAAGAGACACACTGGTTTTTCCATTATGTGTTGTTGTGTGCCTTCAAATATTTCCCAACTTATGGAGACCATAAGGTGAATCTATCACAGGATTTTCTTGGCAAGATTTGTTCGGGGGGGGGGGGGGGGCACTGCCTTTGTCTCCCATTGAGGCTGAGAGTGTGACTTGTCAAAAATCACACGGTGGGTTTCCATGCCCGAGTAGACTGTGGAATGTGATGTAGTGGTTTGAGAGTTGGACTGTAGCTCTGGAGACCTACAATCCAATGCTCTAACCACTACCCCACATAGAATCATAGAGTTGGAAGAGACCCCAAGGGTCATCCAGTGCAATCCCCTGCTATGCAGGAAGTCTCAATCAAAGCATCCCTGACATATGGCCATATAGCCTCTGTTTAAAGACCTCCAACGAAGGAGACTCCACCACACTCTGAGGGAGTGTGTTCCACTGTCGAATAGTTCTTACCACATCCCTGTATCATTTCTTTTAGTGCTTTTGAATGGATTTTGGGGTTTCATATCAGTGAATTCAAGTGTGTAGGGTCTATTAGAAGACTTCAATCCCTTTCTTAATCTTTGCAGCATAACTCTCTGCAGGATCATTTCATTCAGTTGCATATTATAACACAGAAATGTCAAAGCATATTGTGAAAAAAAATATACATGATAGAACAAATCTGAGGTCGGTTCTGGATTTAGAGCAACAAATTCCTATAAAACCATTATACATTTTTAAAAGGTTTTTATGACCCTCACTTTTTTAGACCTCTGTAATTGTATGGAGGGGAACATATCTATTAAAGGAACAGGAGCCCTATTCTCTTTTTAAAGCATCAATCTCTGAGTGATGCAAAATTTTCAATAATACTAAATGAAAAGAAAATAAACTTCAGATTGGAAAAGGTAAAAAAAACAGGTAGCAAATCCATCCTTTGGCCCCAACAGCATCTCTATCATTTATGTTGTTTTGATGAGGCTGGCTGAGAATTCTAAATAATCATCCCTAAACTACAAATCCCAGGATTCCACCGGAGGAAACTATGGAAGTTAAAGTGAAATCATAGTGCTGTAATTGTGAACTTTGGCTGCACTCCAGAAGTGAAGATCAGACAAGTGCATATCTGGATTTAGTGATGGGTAAACCACTGCTAGGAATTCCTAGCTTTTGTGAGGAACAGAGGTTTGCCCATCACTGAATCTTATCCAGAGAATCACTTGTCCAAACTGTTCCTGCTTGTCTTCATGCTTGCTTGGCCACCTCAATCTGAGAATGAGCTTCCAGAAGGAAGGGAAGGGATGTAAAAGGAAGGAAGATAGCATAACAGATCTAGCAGTGGGAGATGACTATCTCTGATTAAACAGAGTTGTATTTTTAGCTTGCAATCAAGCCATTAATCACTTAATTGCTCCCATTAATCACTTAATTCTCCAAGCCTTCTGTTTTAGTTTGGGGAGTCTGTTTTCAGTGGCCCGCAGAGTAAATTTGGTTAAGAAATGAGGAAGTTGTCTTATACTGAGAAAAAGAGTGGTCCATCTATATGTCTACACCATGGGGCCTTTCACATTATGTGGCTATAGCACCATGATTTCACTTTCACTGTCATAGTTGCATTCTGTAGGATCCTGGGGTTTTGTAGTTCGGTAAAGCATAAGTCAACAGGAAACTTGAAGGTATGTGTACAAACACACATATACACAGCACTCAAAATCTCTGGTTTAGAATTTTAAATGCCCTTTCCTAAACTGTAAATTCTAGATTTCCATAGGCTGGAACCATGGCAGTTAAAGTAGAACTGTTGTTGTCTGTCCTCAGCAAGCCTGTGGATAAGATATCTCCTATCCCCCCTGTCCTCCATTGCTTTGATTAGGTCATGTGGATTCGGGCCCGTGACCTCCCGAATTGAGTCCAGCCATCTGGCATGCGGTCTTCTTCTGCCTTCTACTTTTCCTAGCATTATTGTCTTTTTCAATGATTCATGCCTTCTCATGATCTGTCCAAGGTAAACCAGCCTCAATTTACTCATCTTGGCTTCCAGGGAGAATTCAGGATTGATTGTTCAAGGACCTGTTGGTTTGTCCTTTTGGCTTTCCATGGGATCCTCAACAATCTTCTCAAGCACCACATCTCAGATGAGTTGATTTTCTTCATCTGCTTTCTTCACTGTCCAGCTCTCATGTCCTTCTGGACATAGATTCTAATCAGGGCTATATGGGGAGGTGAATTGATTAATTTATCACAGATCTTTTCAGGTTTCATCTAAAGATCCTTAGAATTAGTTAATGTAAATTAACACAACACCTTCAGGGACAGACCTACATGCCAGATTTCTTAAATGATTTTTCCTTTTCATTTCCTTAAGACAGTTTTCCTGGCTTACAAATCCAACTCTAGCTGTTGCACTGCAAAGCATATTTTTTATTCTGAAGAGGCTCACCTCGACAATGACACTGAAAGAGCTACACAAATTATGTTGAACGCTAAAGCTTCATATGTATTCAGAAGCCAAGCTGGAGTTAATATAGTGTTGTTTTCAACATTACTACCTGATGCGTGTTGAAAACTCTAAATGGAATCCAGTCCCTTGGTTCAGCCAGCAGGAGAAATCAAATATATTATAAAGGTTTGTTTTACATTCTCAGCAGGTAACATGGAGCAACACACCTTGCTGCAACCAGAGAGAGAAACATAGAGTGAGAAAGAGTTGCATAGAGCTCAGAAGTAATGCTTCTTGTTGTTGTTGTTGTTGTGCGCCTCCAATTCATTTTTGACTTATGGTGACCCTAAGGTGAACCTATCATAGAGTTTTCTTGGCAAGTTTCTTCAGGGGTTTTCCATTGCCATTCTCTGAGGGTGAGAGAGTGTGACTTGCCCAAGGTGAGTTTTTATACTCTAGCAGAGAAATGAACCCTGATCTCCAGAGTCATAGTCTACTACTCAGACCACTACACCATCTGGCTCTAATGTAGTTAACTTTAAAAATGTTTTGGGTTTTGTTTTTTGGGTGAAGAAATGAAAGAGTAACAAAATTGCATTCCAAATGTTTTTCTGGAACAAATACTTTTATCAGAAAAGGGGGTGCTTCCACTAACCATCTCAAAAAAACATGCTTTTCAAGTATTGCCAAACTCTGATGGGAAGAATCCTGGAGTGATGAGACTTTTCATTGTTTGTGACTTATTCTGTACAAAATTCATATGTGCTGGATTTTCACAGAAAACAGCATTTTCTACACAGAAAATAATATTTCTGCATGGGAATATTATTTTCTATGCAAAAAAAAATCTCATTCTGTGCAGAAAATGCTGTTATCTGTGCAAAACAAACACATGCTAATTTTGTATCAAATACATCCCAAATTACGAATAGGCTTCAAAAACTGCCTGGTTTTTTAAGAATTTTTCACAATGGTATGAAAATTACTTAAATTATATATGTGTTGCTTCTTTCAAGAGGAAAGGTAGTGAAGAATTACACCCTTGGTTTGTATCCTTCTTAAAATGAGACATTTCCACTGATCTTTCTCTTGCTGACCCAATGCTGAGTCCTGGAAACAGCCTTCGGAGTCTACTAGGGGCCCTTTCCAATTTGTAGCTGCTGTGTTCTGCTGCCCAAAGCTGGACCATTTCTGTATACAACCTGTTCTTTCAGATAGCAAAATGCCATGGGTCTGTCTGTACATTTATGTGAGCAGATGCTAGCAATAAGACACATCCATCCCAAACCTCAGAGATTTATCCTCTGAACACTCTGAGAAAAGTAGTACAATATGACCTCATATTTGTCGGACCAGTACCATGGTTTCATTTACCCATGTCCAAAACAATATGTTCTCTTTAGGCATTTTCTAGCTTCTTCACTGCAGTCCTCAAGTGGTTAAGACATTGGCTCTGTTGGTTGCAAAATCGGCAGGTTGGCAGTTCGAGGCTCAGGTGCTGCATGATGGGGTGAGCTCCTGTCTCTAGTCCCAGCTTCTGCCAACCTAGCAGTTGGAAAGCTTGCAAATGCAAGTAGATAAATAGGTACCACTTTGGTGGGAAGGTAAACAGCATTCTGTGCAATCATGCTGGCCACGTGATCACAGAGTAGTCTCTGACAATGCTGGCTCTTCGGCTTAGTAACAGAGATGAGAACGGCCTCCTATGGTTGGACATGACTTGACAACCTTGTCAATGGGGAATACCTTTACCTTCACTACAATTCTATAGTATGTTTCTGACAGAGGTTAACCATTGAGTTGTGCTAGAGGACTTAGAAATGCCTAGAGAGGTGTTCATTCTAGGAATATCTAGGTTTTCAGTATGGTCAACTACCACTCAAAGTCATTCATTTCAACATTATTCATGGTGTCATGTTCCCATGGGAAGACCAGGAGCATATCCCCCATGGATACAGGGCTATACTATAGAGGCTTGTAATGTTATTCATATTTGTTTTCTATCCAGATGCAATTATTTACAGTGTTTAGGGATTTCAATACATTCCCTCCTTTGTAGAGCTGTACCTATATGCCCCCCCCAATGATTCTTTCCCCCCATTTTTCTAGAAATGAAAATCTGTAGAGTATCTTCTTCCAGGAGCAAATGAATTTTAAAAAAAATTAAACAGATCCAAATGAGGCTGTGCTTCCCTAATATTTGAAATTTACCAAATGAAGGATGTTACCTCCTACCTCAATCCCTTTTCTTCCCCTCATCACTAAATTCAGAAAGTATTGAATGGAAGAAGCAATCAGAGGGAAAGGGGGAAACAGAAAGAAAGAGGGAGCTTGATTGATAAAGTCCCTATCTGGTCATTTACGATCTGGCTGAAGGAGAAGCCAGTTCTGCCAGGCATTTTTTTAAAAAAGCAATTAATCTGTAAACGAGCCCAGAAACAGCCGGCCTGGGCATTGCAGTCTAGGCTGCTGGGAACTCAAGAAAGGAGATAAGGCTGCGGCCTTCTATTTATTGTACATTTTAATTAAGTGGCTTGTTAACGGTACTTATCTTTAACAGTCATAAAATTACTGTTGTAATGCATTTTGGGGGTTTTCGGGGAGGGGTATGGGGAAATAAGGGAAGGGAAGGGGTATCTCGGCACCACAAGGCTGTTATGAAAACAGTTGCCGATGGCTTTCACTTTAAATCAAAGAATAAATTCTGAAGAGGAGGGATGTAGCAATGATCTAACCGGAGCCACTAATGGTTATTTAATGTGGCCATCAATGTTTAGAAGTCCCTAGCATACGGAAGTGTACACAATAGCCTCCAAACCCTCTTTAACACTTATTTGAGATGACAGGAAAAATGAAACTGTTTGTGCTTTCAATGGGAAAGCAATCATTGGTACATTATATTCGGCTTGCCCTATCATGCTAATGCGTGGTAAAAATGTCACCAACTGTATTTAAGGACCTGATGGAGTGTTGCCGCTGGATTCCTGTTACCGGCCTGATTAATAATAAGAAGAGGAGGGGGGCAGAAAATCTTCAATTTGTATGTAAATGCAGTGGGGTTTCATATCATCCGCGTACCTGCACCCAGAGAAAATAATAAACTGAAGTTTAATGTGGCAATTATGAGCATTTATGGAACCCTTGAATAGAGCCCCTTCCCTCCCTCGGCCATCAAGATGAGATATTCACTGAGGAATATTACTGATGTTCAGACAAGAAAAGCTGCAGATGGCTCCCAGTGCAAATGTTGCCAGTTCAGATTAACTCATGCTCACTTTGGTACAACAATGTAAGCTACTTAGGTTTAGACAAAAGTGTCAGATTCATCCCTCCCTCTGTAATATATATATATATATATATATATATATATATATATATATATATCATACCACAGCCACACCATCTGAAATGAGACAAGATTATTTTGGAAGGAATTGTTGGAGGGAGAGGTATGAATCATGAGGAAGAGCTGATAATTAACAATTGCTATGAGGTGTGTTTGCATTACCATCTACAAGGCTTCCCTGCTGACTTCAGCATACCTTCCAACTATCTGGATTTGGCAGGGACAATCCAGACTAAGCCTCTGTCATCCCACTTTTTCAGATGCTTTTCAAATGTCCCAGTTTCTCTCTCCTCCTCCCACTTTCCTCCTTTAGCTTACATCAGGGGTAGGCAACCTTTTTGAGCCGGGGGCCGGGTTGATATCCCTCAGACAATTGGGGGGCCGAAGCACCAACAATAAATAAATAAATAAATAAATATTAAAAAATATATGCATGCACACTCTCTCAACCCCAGAAAAGCCATGGCAAAAACCCCTGGAGATTTTGCCAAGAAAACCCCAATAACAAGTAATAACAATAATCAATATCATCATGGTGGGGGGCGGCGGCGGCGGCAGGACCATCCTCGGGCCAGTCCAAAGGCCTTGGGGGGCCGCATCTGGGCCCCGGGCCTTAGGTTGCCTACCCCTGGCTTACATCTATGCCTCGGATTACTTGTTCAAATTTATTTCTTCAAATTAGTTAACCCAGCAGGGGGGAGAGGAGGAGACACAATATTGCTGTTCCCAGTAGGCTCAGACAAGAGCAAGTAGCTGAAGACTTTCCTAATTGTGTGTTTCTCCTCATTAGATATCTTTGTCATCTTGACCATGCTCACTGTTGCTCAAATAGCCTGCAGGTTTTGTCTTGGGGCTGAGTTTAACAACAGACTGCATGGCTACATCACTGGGATAAATTTTGAAACTTCTCCTTCTTCTCCTTTCTCCAATCCTTTATACCATCTATCCTGATGGAGGAAGTAAATAAGAAGTGTGACACAAAAATGGATTTAATGAGAGCTGCATATTATTAATTACCATTAAGCAGAAGCTGTTAGGGGGAGAACCTCTTCAGGAATTCAATGCCAAATAGGTAAGAAGTCCAAAAAAATAATAATACATGAATGAGTACACCCAGAACTAGAGTAGGGGATGCCATTTATACAAACCCTCCCCAGGCATGGACTTTATAACAGAATAGGTAGGGGAGGTTCAAATCCCAATAAGACTAGGCCAAATATGATTATTACCTACTTTCTGCTAGGTGAGATTATTTATCCATTCCATTTAGAATTATCTACTCTGACTGCCAATAAGTCTCCAGTCCTCATCTAGAGGTCTTTAACATCACCTGCTACTTGATTTATTTATTTATTTATTTATTTATTTATTTATTTATTTTTGCTGGAGATGCCAAGAATTGGGCAATGACACTGAGATATGGTTAAACAGAGTTTCACATCCAAAATCATAACATGATTTTTTTTTAAAAGGAGCTACAATCAATTCCATGAGTAGGAGATGTCTTGAACTTTCCAAGTGCCAACCTATCTCCATTCCAAATAATCTGGATAGCCATGGCAACACTCTCCTTGAGTTGAAAATACTGTTGCTTAATGCCAGTTCAGTGAATGATAGAACAGCTGCCATTCAGTACTTGATTCCATATGAATGTGCCAACCTGGCATGTACTACAGAGACCTGGATAGATGAAGCTGTTGGGTTAATCTCTCTCAGTTTTGCCCAACAGGTTTCTCTGTGCCGCAGCAAGCCAGACCTGAGGCAGTGAGAGTGGGGAGGTGGAATTGCAGTGGCCTGTGGGATAATATCCCCTGACCAGGCATACTATCCTTCACTCTGTAGGGTTTGAGTGTGTTTATTTGAAAATAGGTGACCAGGACAGATTAGGGATTATGTGGTGTACTACCCACCCCACTGCTCAATATCTCCCTTCCTGAGCTAGCGGGGGTAGTCTCAAAGGTGATGTCGGAGCTCCTGTGGCTTGTGATGCTGGGAAACATCAACATCCATGCTGAGGCTACCCTGCTGAGAGTGGGTCAGGATTTCATGTCCACCATGACAACCATGGGTCCATCCCAAATGCTATCAGTTCACACTCATGATGCTGGAGCACACTCTATACCTTGTTTTTTGTATGGGATGGGATGATGGGGATCTGAGATTGGAGGAACTGTTCCATTGTCAAGGATAAGTCACTTCTTGGTCAGGTTTAGACTTGTTGGGGCTCAGAATCTCTGCAGGGGTTGGATGGTTCACCCCAGAAGTTTATAGATCTAGACAGATTCCTGATGGCTCTTGGAGAGTTTCCTGCTGCCTTGGCAGGCTATCCTATTGAAACCATGGTTGATCTCTGTAATGCAGAAATGACCAGGGCAGTGGACACAATCACTCCTAAGTATCACTTCTCATGGAGTGGAGTTAAACAAGCCTCCGTGGTTTTCCAAGGAACTGACAGCAATGGAATGAGTGAGATGTAGACTAGAGTGACATTGGCAGAAAACAGAGAGTCCAACTGAAAATGGGCTAAAGTATATCTGAAGCCTCTATGGTGATGTCTGGAATCCTGTTGGGGACTGTGTTCCCAGACTCACAAAGATGTAAGTAGCCTTACATATGCAGGAATTAGAATCAGGCAGTCCCATAATTTCAGCATTCAGCAAGGAGCTGACATGATGTTACTATGAAGGTGAGCTAGCAAAGTGATCAATGTACAATGGGACTGATGTGCAATTTGGGACACTGGCTAAAGTTTTAATCTGCACTGGGGAGCCTGATGCACATCAAGACACTCCTGCCTGTGTCCCATTACACATTTTTGCAATTCACTAACAGCATTTCTTAACAGCTCTGCTACATTGCTAAGTACAGTCCTACTCCTGTATCTGTGGGATCAGCATCTGTGGTTTCACAGCCTCTGTAGGCATCTGGAGGTCCTCCATGGCAACTCCATAGCCAACCTCCACTGAAAGATGACTGCCTTGATGAGAGTCATGCTGGATGACCTCCAGATGCCTAGAGAGACCACTATTGCCATTATCCATGGTTCTTTCTGTCCATAGTAAATCTGGGAACATATTCCCTGTGGATATAGGGATTGGACTGTATACATACAGCATTCCAGCCATTAACCTTACACTGAGTCTTGCCCTTTTGCATTATCACCATATGCTAAACTGTTCTAAGCCCACAAAACCAAATCAATCACTCACTCAGTCAATCAAACACTGAAATCTTTATATTGTCTTTTTTATTCACTCAGTCTTGTTGCATTTTTAAAACTCATTATATACTGGAGTAGGACACACTCCTACTAGCCACTTTCATGATATTTTTAGGAAACCAGGATCTAAATATTGGCAATTAGTCCATCACTTTATTGATGAGTCAATGAATTGGTGAAATCATTGCTATTGTGAATATGTTTTTCTGAGAACCTTGCTGTGGAAAAGGAGTTTGCGAGTAGCTTGCTTGTAGAATAAGTCCTGTAGAGGCAGATAATATAGGACTCAGAGAAGCATATATTATGGTGAGCCATCTGCTTTGATGTATGCTCATGCACAAAACCTTCCTACATGGCAACTCACGATTAAGGCTGCCCACCACATAGATGATACAAAATTGTTATAATGTATTGATCTGTGCTTTCATATCCTAGGCTGTGCGTACACACAGATGACAAACAAGCACATTAAGCTGTGAGCATCGCCAGCCCCAAGTACAGGATAAATTATTGTCCTCACATTGCAACCGTACATCCTCATTAGAATGGAATTCTTAACTAACTCAAGGGTATGCCGTTTGTTTTCATTTTCCATAATGTGCCATAAAAGGTTATATATATTCTTCATAGATCATCTCCACAAGATGAAATCAATGACCTGTTAAAAACTGCAACCTTGACAAAGTCTTTTTCTAACACTCTCAGACAAGGGTTTTTAACTTCCACCAGCCTCCGGCGTATGGTACTTTTGAAAGGAATAGGCTAGATGTTGGTATTGTTTTAATGATGAGGCTTTTGTGATTTAAATTCTAAAATAAAATTAGATCAGTAGTTTTGGAGGCCCTGGTGAGATGTGCATGTTGTGTTCTTTTCAACATTTTAAACAGCATTTGTGTAACTCCAGAAACCAATCAGTATTAAATACATTCTGATCAAAAGTATATATTCATCAGTATGTCTTTCTGTCTAGAAAAATAAAAAAATAAAATAAATTTGGTTTTAAAAACCAAAGGCAAGACAAAGTAATACAGCATTTGCCACCTACGAGAAGTTCATTAAAAATAGAACCAGCCTGGCCTCAGTTCAGCAACTGAAGTGCTGCTACAGAAAAGACCCTGTCTTGTTTTCTCACCAATCTAAACTGTCAGAGTGGTGGGGCATGTAACGGATACAGGAGTAGGGCTGTACTTACCAATGATATCAAACTCTGGGCATGTTTTTATAGGAGGAGGCCATCTTTCAATTACTCTGCCCCCAAGTCATTTAGGGTTTTATGGATAGATGCTAGCACCTTGTATTTACTTGACTAGGCTTGACTAGGCTAAGTACTTTCCAGAATTTATTTATTGCATTCTTTTCATTTGATTTTCAATCTAGGTCAGGCAAATCATAGTTACTGCCATTTTGCAAAACTAAAATCAACAACAGTGAATTTGTCCAAGATCATATAGAAACATTTCAGGCCCCCTGACTATGTGTGTTATGATACACAAAAATTTGTTTCATAAGTTGGCCTTCACACTCATTTAAATAAAAAAGGAGAAACCTTTCTTTCTAAGACAAGGGTAGAAATCATGAGGTCTCCAGGTGATCTCACCACCAGGCTGGCTAGGACTGATGGGAGATGTAGTCCAACAACATCTGGAGGAACACATTTTGCTTGTCCCTGGTTTAATATGTCTGTTGTTCAAACATATCTGATATAAAGAAATCTCCACCACAAGACGTGGTGATGGCCACTAGTGCCTTTTTAAAAAGACTAGACAACTTCATGAAGGGGGAAAAACATGCTAGAGATTATGAGTCATGATGATTACATAGAAGCTCCAACTTTGGAGATAGTTTATCTCTAAATATCGAATGCTGGTGGCAAAGAGTAGGAGAAAAGAGATTCCTTCATTCACACTCATGTTAATCCATCTAATGGCTTTTCATAGATTTCACAGAATCATAGAATTGGATGAGGCCACAAGGACCACCCAGTGCAACTCTATTGTGCTATACAGGAATACCAATCAAATTACCCCTGACAGATGACCATAAAGCCTCTGTTTAAAAACCTCCAAAGAAGGAGAGTCCATCACTCTCTGAGGCAACATATTCCACTGTCAAACATCTCTTACCATCAGGAAGTTATTCCTAAATGTTTAGGTCTTTTCCTTTAGCTTGAATTCATTGCTCTGTATCCTAGCCCCTGGAGCAACAGAAAACAAGCTTGCTCCATCCTCAATGTAACATCCCTTCAAATATCTCCATCCATTGAAATAGAGTTCTGGTCTTTGCATTGACACAGACAAGGGTGTCCTCACTTGCTTGCATTCTGATTACATTGGTCTGAATCCTATTGTCAATCCTAACCAGAGTGGAACTGACGAATCATCTTCTCTTCCATTATGCCTCTTGGGCCTTCTTTTGTATTTAAATTGTTTCTATATTTCTTCGTTGTAATCCACTCAAACTAATAAATGGTGTGGGGTGGAGCCTCTAGATGTCATAGGTAGGTAAATAAATAAATAAATAAATATGGCCTTGGTGTGAGATCTAGGCTGTTATTAGCATACTTGCATTTTCAGCAGTGAAGCACACACTCTTTGCTCTGTGGATAGTTTCAAAAGTAATGCTTTGTATCTCTAATACACTCCTTAACAATATGATTACCCCAGCATTTAAAGTAGCATACAATTATTTATCCAATCCATCACAGTCCCTGAAATGTAGCCATTTAATTTGAATGATCTGGCTGAGATGTGTGTTGTTATTAATTCTCTGAAAGAATCTTAACGATGCATATTATTAGTTGCTGATTGCCATTTGAGCCAAAGGGAAGCATGGAGAGCATACCTACCACCCTCCTTCCCTCTACAGAGAGAAACATACATAATGTTGATTAGTGTTTCTTCAGCTTAAAGGCTGAGGAAATATGAAAATTAACTTAAATGCCTTTATTCAGTGCTCTTTGAAGTGTGGACATCACTCTTTGAAGACTGATGTTTGCATGTATATGTGGTCATTTGTACACAAGTGCGCCTATCCAGGAATGGGCTCACACACATGCTTTTTTTAAGTAGTTACAAATCACTAATTACTTGTAATTAATTCATTTTGGAATTACTAAGGCATATCTACGTTATCACTTAATTATAATGTAATGACACATAGTCACTCTTTTTGCTGGGCAATTATTGTTGTCTTACTTATTTTTATACTTATGGGGTGCTATCTTCTCACTTAGAACCAGTATGGTATAGCATTTTGTGTGCTGGACTATGGTTGCATCTGCACTGCAGAAATAATCCAGTTTGACACCACTTTAACTTCCATGGCTCCATCCTATGGGATTCTAGCAACTGCAGTTTAGTGGGGCACCAGAGCTCTCTGACAGAGAAGGCTAAAAATCTCACATTACCCCATTGGTAATATGGAAATAATGAGAGAGGTCTTGTTTTATGAAGCCACCATAAAGTTTACTGAAATGGTTTGAAATGTGCTATAAATGTCATGTATTCACACTTGTCTTTTATGTATAACCTAGTCAAGTCTGTTTATCGCTCTTTTTACTTTCTTCTCCCATTTTTTTTTTTCAAATAGAGTCAATTTTTCTTAGCCTTTTGGGAACATCTATATGGGTTGCTGGATGCTGATGGGTTGCTGGATGATGACATAATCCCCCTGTTGTCATTTTAAAAAAATATATAAATTCAATTTTTCCCTGTTTTTAGAGTAAATTACACAGGTTAGTCAGTCAACATGGAAACTTTATGATGAGAACTGCTCCTCTTCAGAGGGTTCCCTAACACCAGTCTAATCAACTTGCCATCCTTTGGGAGGTTCCATTAGCAGAAATCTCTAAAACATTTCCAGAGCTGAGCTTTATAGGAGTTACGTGAGGAATGGATCATTCTCTTTAAAGGGAAGAATTCAAACACTTCACAACCTTTCCAATAGTCACAAGCATCATGCTGAAACTAATTTCGATCTAATTTAATTAACTTCCAATGGCATTTTGCTGCCTGAGGCACAGAACAAAATGGCACCATCACCCATTCCAGGAGCCAAAGCCAACTGGGTTAGTGGTTGAATTTTTCTTTCATTGTTGATTTGATAGCATTGTTGACTGCATCTCAAACAACAGAGACATTTGGGGGTGTGCAGGGAAGGATATTTGGCATGCAGTTCTTTCTCCACCAAGAATGCTGCCTTCTCTAGGCATCTGCTACTATAGGCATTTGCCTACTCTACCTAATGGTAGAGCCACCTCTTACTAACTTGGCTCCATCTCAAACATGAAGCTTTGGGAATCCTGTGAAGATAGCATGCATGCAATGCTATGAGTACTTCCTTAGGGATACAGCCAATGGAATTCCATGAGGTTTACTTTAGTGTATACATGGTTTGAATTGCACTGTTGGACTGCCTGATAAAATTCAGACTCCTTCTGATTCTTGGAGGGAACCATACTACCCAAACTATGCTCTTTACTCAGAACATACCCATCTTTAATCTCAGTCAGGATTTAGATCCACCCATTTTTAATCTCAAATTGGGCACCATTTTTAGAACATACTCTTATTTGAACGTAAGCCATATTGAATTTACTAGAGCTTTCCTCCAAGACATCATGTATACGATTCTTCTGCATAAATGCTACATGTCTATATTTCCCTTCTCTCTTCCTGTTTTTCCTGCATTCTTCTGAAACCCAATTCTTTTGCTTTTCTTCTTCATCACCACTTTTCCTTCCTCTTAAAAACCTTCATTGAAAAAACAAGCAGATAAGACTATAGCTAATACAGACCAATGGTATGTATGCAAGCCTATAGTAAATGTTCTCCTTGTAATGGCGGGTAATTGCCAGGTTAGTAGGGCAAAGAACCCACTACAACTTTGAGTCTGGATGCTAAAGGTGTTTTCTAAGGTGCAGAACCTATTCTAAGAGTATGGATTCCCTCTAACAGCATTTCCGAGGCACAGCAACAATGAATGAGAGACGACATTGTGCAATAGGTACTGCCAAAGGTGCTATAGTCTTACTAAAATTGTGCCTTAAAACCCATGTGTGATAAGTCCCTGAGTATCATTCCTAATGCTGCCAACATAGTACCCCCACCCCACCCCCAGCCCCATGAACAAGATCTAGGTGATCTGTAGGATTGAGGGAACTTCGGGCTTTGCAGAAATATAGTAAATCTTTATTATTACAAGAAATAAAAAATATTATAAGAAATATAACACATGCTCAGTAGGCATCAGGAGTTGGGGGGGAGGCAAATGGGAATGGGGTGATGTATCTTGAATCCTGAGCTACAGCTTGTCATACTGCAATGTTTTGTTGCAATATCCATTACCAATGCTCCATTAATATAAGTGCTTCCATAGGAGTTGGTTCCATCTCATCAGACTTTGCTAAAAACATCCTCCAAAAGCATGTCTTATCCCCCTCTTCCCAACTGGGCTTCTCATCTGTTCTTGGGCATTACTTCTGCCCTAGTTTCAACAGATACCCTTTTCTTCAAGCTTCTTACCATTTTTACAGTTTTAATTGTTATTTATTGCATAAGAAGGTTTCCAAGGGGGAGGGCTAGATTATAAATCCTTTCTGGCTGCTATGAATGATAATATTAAGGGGAGCATCTGGATATAGCTCCATAGCAAAGATTTTGCTTTTATAGTGAGATGGAACTAAAATACACAGATGGTGCAAGCTGGTATGAAACCAGGAGAGAGCATCTTCTCCTGCCCTCCCTCCCTCTCTCTAACCCTCTCTCCTTCTCTCCCCCTTTTCTATATTCATTGAAAACCATAGTAAACCAATGAGTGGGAGGATGTGAGAGTTTGCACACACATCCCAGCATGCCAGCCCGTGGCCTACTGTGATATTTGACTGTCTGGTTCGTCTAAGCAGCTGGAGGAATGTCAAACTGTCACCACTGATTAAAATGGGATTTTACACAAGGCATCAAACATATTGTCAAAATTCTAGATTTCACACCATGTAACAGAAAAGAAGCTAATCATTCTTCCATAGAAATACTGAAGGTTTGAGTCTCATTTATTAATCTATCTGTCTATTTGTTTATTTGTTTTAGATACACACATAGGAAGAGTCATGTTGAATAAGCCCAAAAGACTATCTAGTCCAGCATTCGGTTCACATAATGGTCAACCAGTTCCCTATGAGAAAGCTGCTTGCAGAACATGGAAGCAAGTACACCCTCCATCTCATGTTTCCCAGGAAGTGACATACAGAGGTATGTTGCTTTGGATAAAGGAAGTAGCATCGTACCCTCCAGCATTTCACAAATAAAAACTACGACACGTATGGCCAAGCAACAACATTGTTAATGGAGAAGAACAGACAAGCTCAAGAGCCTGCAGCAGTTTGTTTTTGCCTGAGTCTACTGGAAAGGCCATGATTCTGCCCCCTCTACTTCTCCATGCTGAGTTAACTGAGTCCAAACTACATTTGCACTTTGAACTCAGTTTCCAGGAATTGAAATAAGCATAGGACAAAGGGAGAAGATGGGGAAAGATAAGAGAAACTGGGACATATTTAAAGCAGCTGAAAGAAGTGGGATGATCAAGGACTGTCCCTGTCAAATTGGGACAATTGGAAGATATGGATTTGCAGTGGTGGCAGTGGCAAAGAGTTCTTACAACAGGCCATTGGTTGGCACTTAATATTCTTCATCTGGGGATGATGCTACCATTTTGACATCATTTGCATTTGCTTATCCAATGGTTGTTCTTTTTTTATGATGACAACTTTGCAGAGTGTATAGCTGATCCTACAAAGTCATTGTTTTGTTTGTTTGTTTTTAGATTTATGACATATTTCAGAAGAATTACATCTCAGTAGAAATATAAAATAAATATAAATAAAGGCACCAGATCCCACCTGATCTTAGTCTGAAACTAAGCAGGGTCAGCCCTGGCTCATACTTGGATAGGAGACTACCCATGGAGTCCATGGTGCTGAAGGTTATATTTCAGAGGAAGGAACTGGCAAAACCAGCTTTGACTATTTCTACCTTAAGAAAACCCTATAAAATTAATGGGATTGCCATAAGTCAAGAGGCAACTTAAAGACAACACACAGAATCGAGAAATATGATAAAAAGCACAAACAAACTTTTCCAGCAGGGTGAAAAAGAAATCCAGCTTTCCCCTGGCTTTTTTTCAAACAGTTTGCTGAAGAAGAGAGAGCACCTCAGATGTTGGCTGCATCTCTTTCAGAATTTTAATATGGACACAAGGCAAAGGTACAAACAAAAATAGAAGATTAATCTCCAGCCTATCACAGTGAATGCCACAGTGTGCTGAGAGTGTTTAGAACAGCTGCTCAGAAACCCTAGAGGACTTGGCTCTCTAAATATTTTACAGATCACGGTCATTAATAAACAAGGGATTATAGATTATACTAATCACCTGCAGAGGCCCTGATTTCGAGACAACCTAGAAACTATGTCAATAAGAATATCATTTAAGAAATGATGGTGATGGTTGCTCATAATGCTCCTTTGCTGATCTAGTCATACACTTTCTTCCTACTGGCTACATTGATATGTCAAGCCATATGCAAAGCATCAGAGCCCTTTCAGACTACACAAATATAGCCCTATGATTCCACTTTAACTGCCAACATCCCATGGAATCGTGGGGTTTGAAGGGAAGAATATTTAGGCTTCTTGGCCAGAAAGCTCTAGTGCCTCTCCAAACAAGATGTCCCAGGAATCTGTACATCATCATCATCTTTATAGCAGAAGCAGCTTCATTTCATCATCATCATCATCATCATCATCATCATCATCATCATCATCATCCTGCAACTCCCAGCAGCCCTAGCCAGTATAGCCAATGGTGAAGAATGCTGGAACTGCAGTCCAACAACAACTTGAGGGCCACATGATTCCCACCCTCCACCATAATTGTAAACCGTTGTTTGGTCTTCAGGAGTGACTCTAAGAACATGAGGGCACACAGGTACTGTGAGAAGAGAGCAGAAATGCTCCAAAGTAGGTTCTGAAATGCTGGATGCATTTCTTTCAATCTAGCAATGGCTATCTGGGTCCCTTTTCTTCCTCAATTGTATATACATTTGAGCCTGTACACACAGAGAGACATACACACAAACTTAATGAATGGGAAAACCCAACAAAACCACACAAGTCCATAAACTGTACCTCCTTCCCCAATGGTACCTTTGCTTTGATCTAAATATGGTTAAGTTTAAAGACTGCTCTTTTTCCCAACAGAGAAAGATAAATATTGGCTTAGTATGCTAGCAAATTAAACAAGTGACATTTATCCCAACAAAGAAGCCATTGCCTTTCCCTAACTTAAAACAGAAAGAAGGGAATGTATGCCACAGTCATGGGGCTATGAGCCCAAGGAGTTAGGGTAGAGTAAAACAGACCTCTTTAAATATTAAAGAAGAACAATTGGTAAACAATGAATGGAGAGCATTAGGAGGCTGTCTACCATGTTGCTGCCAATATCTCAGTTTAAGATCCTGATAGCTTATACTTGTGTCACAAGTGCCATATCTCTTGCAGGTAGCCATAAGAAGTCCACATTTATTTATTTATTTATTTATTTATTTATTTATTTATTTATTGGATTTTTATCCAGCCTTTCTCTCAAAATGGGATTCAAGGCAGTCCTGAGACTGAAAGGTGATTCCAGGGATGAGCCACATGGAGCCTCCAGATGGGGAAAAGTGTCTCAGGAAATGTTTTGTTCTTGTACAAACCAATCTTATTTGAAGATCCATGTGATGTTTTGGGCTGCATCTACATTGCAGAATTGTTGTAATTTAACACTGCTTTAATTGCCATGGCTCAACACTATAGAATTCTGGAATTTGTAGTTTTGTGAGCTAGTTAGCCTTTTCTGTCTCTGGTGCAACAACAAACTACAAATCCTAGGATTCCATAAGATGGAGCCATGACAGTTAAAACTGTGTCAAACTGCATCAGTTCTACAGTGTGGCAGTAGCCTTCCTCATCATGAATTATTTCCTGGGATTTCCAGGCATCACTAAAATACTGTTTATTCCCACTCCCCAGGTCAGTATTTTCCAAAATGAAATGTTTTGGTTACTTGCCATGTGTCATGGACCCAGTAAAGATGGCTGCTGAGTGAACACAGCCATTATTTCCAGGACACAGACTCAACAGAGATCAGGAGAGGGAAAGAGGAATGTTAGCACTAAAACAAAATGATTCTAATGTTTAACTTGTATATTCCAGTTGGCCCTCTGACTAGCATCCATGGATGAGATTGCCCCACCTTATTCTTGTCAGTGGTGGGGTGTGCCCACAGCCATGCCAATGCAGCCACACACATGTTGGCATCCATTGGCAATAATGGGATCCCATGATTTTTGGTTCTGCGACAGGATCCAGAACTGAACCTCCACTGATGTAGAGGGCTGACTATACTAAAGCACATTATTACTTTGACTATAACACTTATTTCATTTTTGTTTTTGTTTTAAAGGCTTAATGGATAATGAAGAAAACCAGATTCTGAAATATTGCATGAGACTGGATGTTACATGTGATTAGTGGGAGGGATGGTGGTTTGAATCCACTCCTCTCTCTTGAAATATTCTGGGTTTCCTTCCTCCCTTCCTTCCTTCCTTCCTTCCCTTGTGTCCTTTCCTTTCCCCCTCCCACTGCTGCTGTCTGAGGCAGTAGGAATCCTTGCTCCTCAGCAGAAGGTAGCAGAGGCTGAAGATGCTGAAGACATTCCCCTATCCTTTGCTGAGGGATGGAATAAATGCTGAGCCCAGTAGCTGCTATATTGGTATGCTATATTGGTATGATGATTAATTAGGCACCTGGAGTTGTTGAGGGAGCTGCCCCTAAAACTTTTAGTAGGCTCCAGTGTCTTCATTGTTCACAACCATCTTATCTGGGTGATTTCTTTGACCTTGGACTGGCTTCAGTTTGATGGCTCCTTTTATTCCTTACTGGCTATCTGGACTGTTGACTTGTTTTAATGATTCCTGAATTAGCTGGTGACCACCCTTTTGTTTTGCTCTCCATCTTGTTGGATAAACTGTGACTCACCTGGACTGAATTGACTCCTTGACCATTCTTGAATTATAGCCCCCTGCTTCCCAGGATGCTTGTTGACTGGAGCATAAGACACAGGGGTAGCCCACAACCATATATCATGAAAATGCATATAGGGAAGAAAGAAAGCCAGATGTCTACAAGGACATCAGACACTCTTAGGAGAAAAGATAGATACCAGATGATGTTATGATCCTGTAAATCAAAATGTCCTGCTACCGTGGCTCCACTACACCATGGCATATGATCCCAGAACTGCATGTCCAAGTATCATCTGGAGACATGGCTCATTTGTACAACACATGCTTTATACACACAACACACATGTACTGGGGCTTAGGTTGACTCACTGTCATCTCCAATTAAACTAAGTTAGGAGAGACTGGGAAAGATCTTTAAGACCAGGCAGTGGACAATTCAGGATAAGATAAACTAGTAGTCTGGTTCTATATAAGGCTACTTCATATGCTCATATCCAGCATCTGGATATATATATATTTTTCTTCTCTTTCTTTTTCTCTTCCTGCCCCTTCTTACTCTAAGTGACTGGGAAGATGGCTAATGCAATTGGAACTTATCCCTGGCAGTAAATCATAAACAAGAAATAGATATTCCACAAATTCTCTCTTCCCAGTCTATTGTTGAGAAAGATGATAGATGCCTGCCAATGAGGTTTTGAATAATGCTGAGGGAAGTTTGGGTTCCCATTATCATTATCAAATTCAGGGCTCCTTTAAAAAAAAAGAAAAAAGGACAGAGTGCTCCTGATTATTTGCAACAGCAAATAATCTAAAATCTCAGCTGTGGCTGGACACTTAGCTATCTCATATGTTTCACTTCCTTTCCATCAAAACTGCAGGGAATTGACCATTTTCATGCAACAATGCAAAGCTCCTCATTACCATCCTCTAAATATGCATGAAGAAAATGCTGAATAATGACCATCCAATTGTCACCAGAGATTGGCCTTTTACTGTCCAATAAGCCAACATATTCATCTCTCTCCCAGTGATGGCATATAAAGACCTGAAGCCTAGAGGATTTTTTTGAAAGAAAGAAAGAAAGAAAGAAAGAAAGAAAGAAAGAAAGAAAGAAAGAAAGAAAGAAAGAAAGAAAGAAAGAATAGAGGGAGAGAGGGAGAAAGGAAAAAGAGAGCGAGAGAGGTGAAAATACTGGGTAGAGGAGGGGATCTCAAAATGCTAAATAAAAAAAATCCGTCATGTTGACTGACATTTTTAAAATCCATGCATCTTATCCAGGGTAAGATATGATTATCTGACTGTCATAGGATATGACATGACAAATCCACCAGCCCTGGATAAGGAGTTGGATGGTGAGCACATTGCAAGTGTCTGGATGACAATGTTGCATGTGATTTGATTCTTTATAATAAATAGCAAATCATCAATTTTTAATTGTATTTTATTTTGGCATTTTGATTAAACTGAAAAGAGCAGCCCAGACTTAATTCTGACTCCCAAAAATGATAACCAATGCTTGCAATGACCGCAGTGCAAAACTTCTTGTACTTGGCTTGTTTTTACTCTTTGTGTTTCTATTGTTCCATGATAAAACATTTATTCCTTTTTTTTGATAGGTCAAACACAAGTCCAGCATTTAGAATTGATAGCAAGGGCATCAGAATTGATACAAACCACAGTTTGTATCAATCAGATTTTCCCCTTCAAATATGAGACAAGAATCCATAACTCTGGATTTCAGTTTTGCAACCAAACTGTGTAGTGTAAAAGTCCTGGATAAATGAATTAGTTGTTTTTCATGTACAGGTGTTTAGTTTGAGATTTCTCAGTTTCTTTGCCAAACTTAAATACAGTATGAAAAAAGGTCCTGCAATCATGTGTCCAAAAGCAGAATTCCATGTGTTTTAAAATTTGTACAATCTCTCTCTCCCCTGCAAATATATATATATATTTGCAGGGGAGAGAGAGATTGTACAAATTTTAAAACACATGGAATTCTGCTTTTGGACACATGATTATATATATATATAAATTAATTTCAGTATTTGATAGTAATTCAGAAAAAGGTTTCTTACTCCCAAGATGTGAAAAACTTGGTGTAGTTACAGTAAGATAAATGCACAGCCCAAAGATTTATTTAAATTCAAATAACAGGAAAGGGGGAAAGCTTTTAAAGAAAATATTTATAGTGAAATTGGTGGGGGGAGGAAAGATTTCCTCTGCCAAGCCTCTCTCATTTCCCTTAACAATCTTTTCTCTTTATTTATTTCTGTTGCCTTCTTCTTTGGGAATTGACTTCACAGGGCTCCTTCTTGGATTGGGGAGTAATGTACTTTGCCTCCTTTTCCCCCAAATCAAAAGCGAGCATTTGAAACTCATGTCCAAAGAGCTTTGATATGCCCAAAGTCTCTCTCATATGGCAGTATGAAAAAAAGAGAGGGGGGGGATTTCTCAGCTCCATTTAAGTCTCATGCAAAGAGCTTACAACTGTAATTAAATCATTAAATTCTTGTCTACGCTTCACAGAGCGTAGAGAAATTAACTTCCCACCAACCTCATTTTCTATTTGAACATGAAATAATGATTTTCTGCCAGTCTAATTACAAAGGCAACATCTGATCAAGCCAGCATCCAGAGGGGATTATCACGTGCACGAGTATTAGACCTCATTACTAGCTTGAGTGCAAAATTATTACATCTTGTAATTGGATGGTGAGATTTATATACAGATCGGGCCGGTTTCTGTAAGATTATAATTACAAGCTTCGTTGGTTAGCTACTTATCAGAACTTTGCAGGAAAAAAACAAAACAAACGACTGGGCAAAATGAGGATTTCATTAACCTGTAACCCTACCATGGGGGGAAAACGAGTGTAACATTCATGTTATGCATTAAGGAAAATGGGTTCATCCATTTCTCAGTTGGCTTTGTGATGGCTGAGCAAAACAGTCTGTTTCATTTATTTAACCTGGATAATCTGGTACTGGAAGAAGGGGAGGGGGGGAAGAGAGAGAGAAAGTGAGAGAGATTGTGTGTATGTGTAAAAGAGAGAGAGAGAGAGAGATGAATGAGCTGTCTCTTCTGCTAGGCTGGGCCCAATGTATCTATTACTTAAGGGTAACTGGCTGTGAAACCATCCATTTTGCAGGTTGCAAAAGAGCAGCTTTTCTGCAGGCAAGAAAAAGGGAAAGTGCCATTGATTGCTGGCTTCTGGCTGGGGATGGAGGCTCTGGGTAGACTGAGTCTGATGCAGACTTATATAATAAAGTTGTACTCAAGCATATTTTATATGTCATATACAAATATGTAAAGGATATAAGTACAGTGAGTCCTTGGTATCTGCTGGGGTTTGGTTCCAGGACCCCCAGTGGATACCAAAATCCAGGTATGTTCAAGTCTCATTGAACACAATGGATAGTAAAATGGTGTCAGGTATATGAAATGGCAAAATCAAGCTTTGATATTTGGAATATATATATATATATATATATATATATATTCCAAGCAATGGGTGCTTGAATCCGCGGATAAAGAATTCATGGATAAGGAGGGTTGACTGTATATGCATGTGTATATACACACACTAACACTGTATATGCATGCGTATAGTATATATAGAGCCCATCTGCATGTGTGCGGGGTGTGTAGATGTGTGTATATATACACGTACACTTTGTTGTTAGGTACCTTCAAGTTGTGTCTGACGTATGGCAACCTTACCCTAAGATTTTCTTGGCAAGATTTAATTCTGAAAACAATATAAGTTAACATAAAAACATAAAAAAAAGTCAGATTGCAATGCAACCCATTACTCAATTAAACACACACACACACACATGTTAGACAAAAAACAAAAATAAAAAACAGAACCGTAATAACTACTTACAAACCTAGATTAAGAAAATTATGTTTTAGAAGTATATGGATCATATGATTGTGCTGTTGTGTTAGTTGTGTTGTGGAGTATATGAATGTGGGGATGATGGTTATTTGTGTTTTGTATTTATTCATAAAAACTCAATAAAAATAATGGGAGGGGGAAAACACACACACACCATGAATCCCCAAAATTTCTTTAAAACAGATAACAATCCTAAGACATATAGGCTCAAAGGGGGCATGTCAGCACCCACAATACATCTACAATGTAATGCTATACAAGTGCCACTGAATCCCCTAGGGCTTACTCCAGAGTAAGCTAAGTTCACACCCCACCAGTTTACCAATTGATCCAATAGCTCCAACTCATATAATTCTTTTGAAAAACAGCATCAGGCCCTTAACCCACCCATACCACTTCTACTATATAAACCCTTTAACATAATCGGGCACCAGATCAGTGCATCCATTGATCTGAAACTGTGTGTGAGAGAAAAAGGACAGGTTGGAGAGAGAGAAGCAGGTGGGAAAATGTTCATTTACAAAGCAAACATGTTTCTCTCTCTCTCTCTCTTTTCTCTTTGTTTTTTCTTTGTTTTTATCTATCTCTCTTTCTCTCCTTTTCCATCCCTCCTTCCCCCCCCCTCCACCCCTTTTAAACAAGTGATTCCACCGTGCAAATCAATGTTGGCAGCACAGCCGGCCTGCCACTAATCTTGGCATTACGAGTCTCCAATCACAACCTGGCAGTTAATGGAGTTGTTATTGAACTTCATAGTTTGGATTAGATCCTCTGCAAAGATCAATGTGCTTCTAAAATAGGATTGATAAACCCTTGATAGGAATCTGAAGCCCCTGAAAGTCTGGTGGGGTTGCCCTGGCATTTATAGGAAGGCTAGGGAGGGGCGTCAAGGTGTATATGGGGGGATCAGGCTCATTGTCGATGTGGGGAGAGGAAGTCAAGAAGGTCAAGTACTGGAAGGATGAGAGGACCTATGGGGAGAAAAGCAACTCACACGACAAGGCTTCCTAAGAAGGGTACTGTTTGTGTGCCTGCCTATGTGTTTGTGTGTATGTGTTTATGTGTGGATTCTCTTAAATGAAATCATTGGGTTTTGTTCAATCCTGGAATCATGTACACTGCACTCTGACATTTAATCATATCACCAAGGATATACAGAAGGCTATACATAAACTCTGGCACCTGTTAGAAAACATATCAGAATGTGAACAAAAACCAATGCTTTCATTTAAGAGAACCAAAAACATCAGGGACTTACAGCCTGTGCAGACTGGCCTAAAGGGCTGACCTGGGGGTAGAGTTGGGGCAGGGTGACCGCACGGCATGCAGAGTCAGGTTGCACCAAAGGGCTGCAAAAGAGCTGCGGTGGTGGTGCTAAGGGCGGCTTTTTGCCACCCCAAAAAGAAACGGCATTTGCCAGCTATTTTTGGAGCAGCAAAAAGCCAGATTGGGACCGCGGCATGTGGTTGTCATGGCCCTGATCCAGCGCTCCCAGGGGCAGCACAGAGCTGCCCCTTAGGGGCCATTTGTACAGCCCATTAGTAATGCATGCTGAATGTAAAACCTTAAAACATTCTGCTGAGAATACTGTGATGGGTCTGTCTAAGTCAGTAGGACACCATCCATGTGATCATTGCACATATTGCACCCACACAACTAAAATGACAGAATTTATAAAACACAATGACCAACAACGACATAAACTGTCCCACTTTAGTACAAGCAATACTAGCTTCATGATTTATGCTATTCAATGTGCATGTAAGAAACTTTACATGGGATGCACCACAAGACTAATAAAATGCAGAATAAGGGAACACCTTTCTAATCTAAAAAAACAGAAGAGTGGGAGCTCCCTTAGTCAGTCATTTTGTAGAAATGCAGCATTCTACAGCTGATTTCCGATTGTGGGTCATAGAAAGAGTTTATAATGATAAAGAACATATTTTAAAGAAAAAAAAGAGATAGAATGGATTCTAAAACAGAAATCCTTGCTACCTGTAGGTTTAAATGAAGATTTGGACCTACAATCCTTAATTTGAATATAACAGAGAAATTATACAGCAAAGCATATGTATGGGTATGAGTGTAATATAATAATATAATGTCATGAATAAAATGAGCAAATACCAGGAGAAATTGCATCATATGTCCCTGTGTCCTGTTCCAAGACATATCATTGGTTATGCCTTTTCAAAGTCATCTGGAATATGTATATATACAGAAATGCTACACTGTCTGGTTCCTTTATTTCTACGGTCCTGTAATTTGGAAAGTATTTTCAAATCCAGTGAGTTCTCTCAAATGGTATATATAACTTTGATAAGATCTATATGGATCTTTTTGTATCACTGGTTGATTAATGTTATCCTATCTTTTTAAATATCATATTTTGAGTGTATTTATATATACACTAGGTCTTCTTCCCCTGAAGAAGACCTAGTGTGGCCAAAACGCGTTGGGCTTTTTAAACACTGAATTAAAAACTGAATAAACAGTTGACCATCTTAGAGCATGTGGAGCTTGTCTCCTTTCTGTTTGCTACTTGGCTACATGCTTTCAGTTCCTAATTTTTAGAGGAGAGTACATGCAAAAGAAAAATTAGAGAGTTGTAACCCACTTTGGACGCAATCTTAGGGTGGGAGAGCAGCCTACAGAATAAAACTTGGAGAGTTGTAACACAATCTTTTCATGAGAGAGTAGCATACAAATGAAAACTTGGAGACTTGTAACCCATTTTGGACATGGTTTTTTGGTGGGAGAGTACAAGCAAAAGAAAAATTAGAGAATTGTAACCCCCTTTGGATGCAATCTTGAGGTGGGAGAGCAACCTACAGGAAAAAACCTGGAGAGTTGTAACATGCTTTGGACACAATCTTTTGGTGGGAGAGTACATGCAAAAGAAAATTTGGAGTCATAACTTGCTTTGGACACAATCTTGGGGTGAGAGAGCAGCATACAAAAGAAAACTTGGGAGAGTTGTAACCCCCTTTGGACACGATCTTTTGGTGGGAGAGTACATGCAAAAGAAAAATTAGAGAGTTGTAGACCACTTTGAACACAATCTTGGGGTGGGCAAATGGCATACAAAAAAGCTTGGAGAGTTGTAGCTCACTTTGGATGCAATATTGGGCTAGAGAGTGGCATACAAAAGAAAACTTGGACAGTTGTAGCTCACTTTGGATGCAATCTTGGGGGGGAGAATGACATACTAAAGAAAACTTGGAGAGTTGTAACCTACTTTGGACACAATTTTTTGGTGAGAAAATAGCACACAAAAGAAAACTTGGGGGTTGTAATCAACTTTGATCACAATCTTTTGATGAGAGAGCAGCATACAAAAGAAAACTTGGAAAGTTGTAACCCACTTTGGACACAATCTTTTGGTGGGAGAATACATGCAAAAGAAAAATTAGAGAATTGTAGCCCACTTTGAACACAATCTTGGGGTGGGAGAGCAGCATACAAAAGAAAACTTGGAGAGTTATAACACACTTAGGACACAAACATATGATAGGAGAGTGACATACAAAAGAAAAGTTGAAGAGTTGGCACCCACTTTGGACACAATCTTGGCTTTTTATGAAAGCCTTTGCACCTAGTTGATGTTATCCAGGTTGCACGTGTCCTATGGCTGCACTCTTTAAACATTATTTGAATGAATTTAAATTGCCTGAATTGAACTAATAAACTATTTGACTGGGGGAATCTGGGCACTGCAGTCTCCCCAAAAATCATTTTTTTCAAACTTTGACCAGGGCAACGGTTTCTCTCTGGCTCCTACATACCTCCTACCCCCCATGGAAGAATATCACTACTAATTCCCATGTTCCAGTAAGCTCCCTCCCTGTTCCGCCCCCCTCCTTGACCCATTGCAATATCTCTGCCTTCCTCGCTTTCTTGCAATGCGTTCAGTCCCCCATCTACCAAGGAGGGATCAATACCAATGAACGATCGGATTTGACCTGCTTAGGCAAACAGTAGTAATTGTTAGCAGTCTCCTCTTTTCCACCATCACTTGGAACATTGACTTGTTTGCATATATTATTTTAATCTGGATTGTGTGGGTGGGTAGAGGTGCATAAACTGTAGGAGTGAAATTTAATGTTTCTTGGGCCAGGCGAATTGAGTCTCTGCCCATCTTGAGTGTGCCAGTTTTTCCCCCATCCATAGAAGCCACAACTAGACTAGAGAAATAAAAACCCATCTCTTCTATGCAGCCTTGCATACAAGCCAGCCACCAATCAATAGAGTCTGGGAAATTAATCTTTTTTTCTCCAGAGCCTACACTGAGACTGTCTTAAAGAGGTAAGGTGAGTTCAAGGGTTAGTAGCAGCTGACTGGTAAATAATATTCTCTACCAAGGGAACTCTTTGAGAGGTGGAAGGAGGGAGGGAGAGGCCAGAAAGATGGAGGGACAAGGCAGAGGGGAAAAAAATAGGAAAGATGCTGGGATGGCACCTGAGTGATAACAGCAAAGCCCTAGAAAAATAAAAGATATTTGTGTAGACACAGCTAGAAAGAGCAGGTGCATGCAGACAGGAAGAGTCGATAAGTTAGAATAATAATTAGAATACTAGAGTGGAATAGTAATAATTAGATAGAGAGGAGAGATAGTGATAGATTAGAGACAGGGCAGATACAGATAAGAAGAGAGAAAGTCAATCTATTTGAATAATGATTAGAACCCTACAGTAGAATAATGAAAAATTATTATTATTATTATTATTATTATTATTATTATTATTATTTATAATGATGCATAGACAGTGACAGAGTGAGAGAGAAATACTGGGAGAAATTTAAATCACTGTTTTCTATTTCGAAGACAGAAGCAAAACTATGGAAAATAAGCAACGATTTGAATAAATACAGCAGAAACAGTACAGAAGAGAACCTGCAAATATAGAGAAGGGGGAAAGATAGAGGAGAGAGAGAAAGAGAGAGATGATAGGTAGCAAGGATATTTTGAAAAATAAATTTTCAAGGCAAATACTTGGGGCGTAAGCAAACATTAGGCCAGATAGACTAACAGTGAACCAACAGCAGAGGAAAAAAAATTTGTAAATAAAGAAGAGGTGAATGGATAGATAGGATATTAAAGGCAGGCAGGCAAGGAGGAAGATAGGCCAAGTTTGGAAAGAGAAGTGATGATTTCTTTTCTTTTCCAGGATGGTGGCATCTTGCAAGATGAGCACAGCAGAGCAGAGAAAGAGGCCAAGCCAGCTTTCAGTGGGAGGGAATGCCACAGTCTGGGAGCAACCACCAAGAAAGCTTTTCTACATGTCTTCACCAAAGGTGCCTATGCTGGTGGCAGGACAGAGAGAAGGCCATCTCCTGAGGATCTTAAAACTTGGCCAGGTTCATATTGGGAGACAAGGTGTGTGAAACAATTAATTGTGAAAAGCCCTATATTATATATGGCCAATATTTATTCTCGTTGTGTGCCTTCAAGTCGTTTCTGATTTACCCTATCATGGAGTTTTCTGGGGCCAAGAATATTTGACTCACCCAAGGTCACCCAGGGGGTTTCCATGGCCAAGTGGGGAATCAAACCCTGACCTCCAGAGTCATAGTCCTGGGCTCAGACCACTACACCATGTTGGCTCATGGTCCATACTGGGTATATAGAAAGGCCTAGTATCTCCAAAAGTCCTTATAATCCAATTTGTTGAATCATCTCAGTTCAACAGAACTGACACTGTGGATATCCAACCACAGTAGAAGCAACAGCCAACTGGTTGGCTCCCTTTGGGAAACCTTAAAGTGCAAGATGGCTTCTTCTCCTTTTACCTCCACCACCTGGTCTTGCAGCCCCATATCCTTTGTTACCACTGAATAGCTTGAAAATTTCAGTGACACCCTTTCTCTTCCCGATGCCTGGTTGGGGATGGAAAACCCAATGGATTGGTTTGTTCGCTGAAAATCACACCCTACCAATGCTTGTCCAAGACTTTTGTATAATGCTGGGCCCCCTTCCTTTTCTTCTCTCCCCCCCCCCCCCAAGCGAGGAGGGCTTTTGCATTTGTTAACTCACTCCATCTCTCACCGTCAGGCTTCTCTCTCCAGATGGAGGTGCAAACCTCTATTGGAAATCAATGTGGGTCATGCTTTTGGTAATGATGGCAGGCCTGTAAAAATTAGCCAAGGGGAAAACCAATGAAAAACTGGGGTAAGCATCATCAACAGAGACAGCTTAGCTCATGTTCCTGCCCCTTCTTTTCTCCCCTCCTCACAAAAAAGTCCTTTACTTCTTAGCATTTAAAGTAGATCTTCCCTCTTATAGCTTCCTCCTAACCCATCCACTATGGAGGATACAAGAAAGAAAGGCTGAGAACCTCTTTCATTACATAATGTGCATTTATGACCACATTGCTAAGCAGCAGAACTGGATTGTGCTGTTGTGTATGGCCATATGCTCTCCCATTGTGCCATAAACAATCCAACTCCCCACACACCACTAAGGACTAGGGTTGCCAGGCCAAGAGTTAATTCAAACAGATTGTTGAGACTGAGTAGCTCCCAACACAGTGCAGAATTAATGCAGTTTCACACCACTTTAATGGTCCACAGCTTCATCCTATGGAGTCCTGGGATTTGTAGTTTCTTGTGGCATCAGAGCTTTCTGACAGAGAAGGCTAAATATCTCACAAAACTACAGATCCCAGAATTCTATAGCATTCAGCCAATACAGTTAAAGCAGTGTCAAGCTGAATTAATTCTGCAGTGTAGATGCAGTTTAAGTAATTACTGTTGTCTTGTACCTTCAAGTCATTTCCAGCTTAGGGCGATTCATGGCAGCAGCCAGAAAGAGAGAAAAACCAGTCCTAGATGTCTTCATGAGTGACTGGGGTCTTGAATCTGAATCTCCCGCATCCAGATGCGACACTCTAACTATTAGATCATAACTGAGGGTTTTATGTTTTTTAAAAAAGTGCTTTTACTGCTGTGGCTGATATATTTTTAGGGAAGTGTTGACCTATTTTAGTGTAAATCAGGGATGAGAATGATGCAGCCCTCCAGATGTTGTTGTACTGCAACCTATCAGCCCTAGCCAGCATAGACAATGATTAGGAACATTGGGAGTTACCTTCAGCACCATCTGGAAAGGGTCATGATTTCCACCACTGGTCTAAATCCAAATGTTAGTTCCAAGTCAAAGACTCATTGCATCACTAGCAACTTAGTAAGTCAACACTTCTATAAACTCCATTGATTCAATGGGTCAACATTTATATAGCCTTCATTGATTCACAAATGAATGTATACCTTTGGATATATGGATATTGTGTGTTTATTGCTGTTTTCTTGGAAGAATTGTACACCTACCTTGATCATTATTTTCAAGAAATTGTAACATGGGGTAGTCATTGATTAAATGATGATATGTCTGAATGAAAGGTGATGTTCCTCTGTACCTACTTATACTGTGATCACAGTTTCCATCCTTAAGTGAGCATCCAGGCTTTGAAGTTATTTCATGTAGTCTTAATATGGATCCAAGCCCCCACTCTATGTACACACACACACACTCCTTCAACCTCGCTTTCTGCTAGACAACAGATGCAGCCTCTAATGCAAATATTGCCATTTCCCTGCTGAATTAGCCTTGTCACTTAGCCCAGAAGCTGGCAGTGTTCAGCCAGCTTGCATTTTAATTTGGCCCTGAAGTTACTTATTTCATTATTGATCAAACATAATGCCGAATCAATGTTCATCTTGTTACCTGGGCCATTTCCATGTAATACAGTGATAGCACTGCCTGGAGTTACTCATTCCCATCCCAAAGTGACTTTACCATAAAATCAATGCTTGTTTGTTACTGATATAAAGGGGCAGCATCTATGGTATGAAGTGCAAACCCAGCACATAGAAAGGGAAGCAAGCACCTCTCCAATGGCTCTGATGTGCAAACAGCAGAGCAGCAGCTTCAGAAATGACATGGCCAAGCCCTGAATCACTGGCTACAAAGATGAGGATGGGGAAGGGATCTGCCTTGGCTGTTGCCTTGTGATAGTACCACTCAACTTGGAAGACTAAAGAAACAGCTTCTGAGCCAACCTGGCTACATATATATTCTAGCTAGCAGCATATGTGGGTTGGCAAGATCTCTGGGGCACTTTTCTTCCACTTTAAGTGAAATGATGAAATGCAGCAAGATTGTCTGCCACACTATCCATCCTGGGGAGAAACTGTATATGCGTAATTCAAACTGATCTGCTTTGATTCCCTTCACTGTGGTTGTTGCTGTGTGCCTTCAAGTTGTTTCCAATTTATGGCAACCCCAAGGTGAATCTATCATGGGGTTTTCTTGGCCAGATTTGTTCACAGGAGGTTTTCCATGGCCTTTCCCTGAGGCTGAGAGCATGTGACTTGCCCAAGGTCACCACAGGGTATCATGGCTGAAATCAAACCCTGGTATCCAGAGTAACACTCAAACTACTACGCCACACTGGGTCTCACTGTGGTTACTTTGCTAAAATGGAATCTTCCGACTCATCATAGGAAGCAAAGAGTGATGCAGAAAGTTTGGACCATTAACCATGTGGCCTCCTAAGCTGTTTTGTGATTCCACAGTTTTATTGGGGGAAATGCTTCCAATCCTTCCAAACACCCTTTAGGGGTGTGGGGAGAATTTTGTCATGTTTCTCTTCAAGGCCATTTTAGACCAGGAAATCCTGGCAATTGGGACACAGCATACTGATCTTCAGAAAGACAATCAGAAGCAGGATCCCTGTTGCAATTGCTCCTAACAATGGAGATCAGTGGGAGAGAAGCGGGTGAAAACATCAGTCTGCTGCACCCTGATGGACAAGAAAAGAGACCTCCATTGTTTACAGCAGCTGATGCCTGGTAAGGCAGGATTGGGGGACTTTTACTATCCCTATGTATTCCCTACACTGTTCGCATGATCTTGAATGTAGGGATCAAAAATATGACTCAGTTATAGATGTGTAATTAGGTTATGAGAGCCAGCATGTTGTACTGATTTGGGTGTTAAAGTGGGAATCTGGGAACCAGGGTTCAAATCCTCACTAGGCAACCTTGGGCAAGTCACACTCTCTCAGCCATAGAGGAAAGCAATGGCAAACCTCCTCTGATTCAATCTGGTCAAGAAAACCCTGTGGTTGGTTAGCCTTAGGGCCACCATATGTCAAAAAATGACTTGAAATCACACAACACAACAACAGCTTTAGGTTATGCATTCATAACTGTGATCACAAATCCCATTCAGTGTTTTAAATACAGAGGATGTATGGCTTCATGTTTTAGTTTCAAGTCTCTCGGGGTGGATGGCCATCTATCGGGGGTGCTTTGATTGTGTCATCCTGCATGGTAGAATGGGGTTGGACTTGATAGCCCTTGAAGTCTCTTCCAGGTCTATGATTCTAATCTCTTCTTGCGGCCCTCCATCTCCAGGATGGAACATGGCTTGGCTATTCTAGCTGCTCTACATGAAGTCCTAATAGAGGAGCAAGAAGCATTAAAGCACTCTCCAAGGATCTGTTTACACTGATTAATTAACACATCCCTGCTGTGTTTGGCTAAGGATGGCATTGAACAAGAGGTGGGAGAAAAGGCAAGGTGAGGAGATTGATAGGGAGACATAGCACCAAACACACACACACACACACACACACACACAACAGTGTGCAATTTTGAGCCAGTGTCAGAGTTCACTGGGGACACCCAAGGGTAAATACCAAATGGGGAGCCATTGGGAGGTGGTGGTGGGAGCCACAAAGAGAATAATCGGATTTAAGAGACCTAATAAAACCTAAGAAGCCCTGCTCAGCCAAGATCAACAAGCTAATATTGACAAAGGAAAGAGAATGTAGATGCCCGAAAGGGCAGTTGGTCTCACATTCACTCTCACACACCCCTAGTCTTCTCAATCCATATTTTCTGGGGTTTTGGCTTTATCCAGCGTGATAGTGAGTACATCAGAGGCCAGAGCAAAAAGCTTGGAAAAGTTCCTTTTTTCTGCAGGTGGGGGCAAGGAGAAAGCTGGATATAAATTAATGAAATCAATAAATGTGTCTGCATCAGCAGAGGAGCCATTGAGGATGGAGCTGTGAAATATTTGTATCCACAGGAACAACAAAAAAGGAGATACACCGGTATAACTTCCAATTAAACCTGTGTCACCAATAGGATGCTGCCTGGGGTGAAAAGCTTCAATACTAATGAAACTGAAGACACAGGGATTCAAATCCAGTCATTTTAGTTACCTGCAACCCAAAAAAGGACATACACTGGCATGATCTTCAATTAAACCTGTGTCTCCAACAAGATGCTGCCTAAGGTGAAAACCTTCAGTACTGGGGAGGCTAAACCTTCCAATGTTTATTGTATTCAATACAATAAGGTATTCAAACCTGTCTTTTGAAGTTACCTGCACCTGAATGGACCAATCTATCCATTTCAGTGCATCTCACATTCATTGGAAGAAATGTGCTTACCTATGCAAATGTTTGTTTTGGGAACATGTACTGAAATGAAGTCTGTTGGCACATAATGTACAAGTTTCAGATGTGGCTAATACTTGGATTAGTATTAAAAGTATTAAAAGTATTAGTATTAGTATTAAAAGGCCTTTAGTGATCCCATTCGCACCTACTTCAGCTGGCAGTGAGAAGAATTGGTTTTTGGAGTGAAAATGAATGGTTTTATGGACATATATGCATTCTGAGTTATCAAACACTGGAGGGTATTATGTACATACTAGGTAATATACTCAGCATGGCCTGAGTTAAGGGTCATGATTTTATGCACCCACAAAAAAATATTAGTGAGCTTTCAAACCCCATAACATTGAGCTAAAAGTTGTATCATAATGACTGTTTTCTCACATGTAGTAACCATTGTAGGATTACTTTTAAAAAACAATAGTGAAAGGAAAGCCTCTCATGTAGGTACTTTGTAATAATATTTAAGAAAGAGAGGCATTCCTTCCTTCCTTTCAATGTTTTTTTCTGAGGAAAAGGAAAGATTCTATTGACATCGCTGATACTTAAAAGAAAGAAAGGCAGTAGTTAAGAAGTGAAAGAAGAGTACTTTCTAAGCTCACAGCATTTTTTCCAGACCAAAAAACTAAAGTGGTGGGTGAGACTAAAAAAACTAAATTCTATATTTCAGCAATACAAATACAGAAAAGGGGCCTTTTCCTATGTGTTCCTATGAAAATCTCTCTCTCTTTTTCAAACAAGCCTTTTCTTGACCAAACGTCTTCAATCTAGAACCCTCTAGAAAAGTTGGCCTATGATTCCCATCATCCCCAATCAATATAGGCATTCCTTTGTGGGCTGGGATGATGGGGCTGGCAACCTATCTGGAAGGTACCAAGTTAAGGAAGACAACCCTACATGATGATCATATTTGGCTTTTCCCTCTGCTCTTGCTGCCCATATCATAAATTGAATTCTACAATAGGATTTTTTTTAATCATTTAAAAACAGCAACAACACAACTCTTAATTGCATTTATACTCTGTTTCAGAACCTTGCTGCATACTTGGCAGGAATTATTTATCTGTACTGGTATGTTACATTATGTTAAAATATGTTATGTTACATTATTATCTGTCTCATAATGGTGTGGAGATAACTCTAGATTCTTGAAGGTGATACAAATGGAGTACAAGGTCTGCTTAGCAGCTAAGCTTTCCAGTGTAGTACAAATGGTGGATCGCATCTCTTCCCTCTGCGGATCAATGTAGCTACGGACAATCTCATCACCAGAAGGCAGGCCACCAGCGAGTAACAGACCAGAGCAACTGTGAGCACAAAGTGGACTTGGAATAGTTGTGATCTGCATCAATAAAAGGACTTTTATTATTGTGTACCTCCAAGTCAACGCTGATGTATGATGACTATCTTTCTTGGCAAGATCAATTCAAAGGAGGTTTGCCATGGTCTTCATCTAAGACTGAGAAAGTGTGTTTTGCCCAAGATCACCCAATGGCTAAGTGGGCATCTAAACCCTGGTCTCCCAGAGTCCTAGTCCAACACACAAACTTCTATTAGGTATAACTCCTAATAAAAGTACTACTAATAAAAGGTATAACTCCTAATAAAAGTACTACCTCCATGATAAAACCATGTATCCTCAAGACCTTCGAGGTACTGATTACAGTATAGTATGTCATACAAAACAATACCTCAAGACAATAGATTTCTACACAAGATTCTCATCACAGTTACTCAGACAACATTCAGCAGTGATGAATGAAAGTCAACGTTGTGCATTTTATTAAGGCTGAAGGAAGCTGGCATATACCAAGTGAGACCATTACTACATCTTGCCCAGTATTGTCTTCTACTGACTGATGGCATCTCTTTGTGGTTTTGGACAGGACCTTTTCCCAGTCCAACCTGGAGATTCTAGGGAAGGAACCTAAGACCTTTTGTAAGATGACTGAGTTACGATGAGTATCCTTAACGCGTGCCTCTAGCTTCCCAACAACATTAGATTCCAGAGATCTTTAGCAT